>VYZW01000717.1:0-51609 GCA_013401315.1 Balaeniceps rex
GTCATCTAGTCCAACCCCCCTGCAGGGAGCAGGGAATAGAATCATAGAATAATAATAATAATAAGGAAGGAAGGCATATAGCTACCAACCTCTGTTCATGCAATAGGACTAACATTACATTCCCTTTATGGCCAAAGTAAGAACATCGAAAGTGTTAGCCTAACCCCCATGCGAGGCTTTGAACCTGTAGGGGTGGTGTCGTGAGGACGACTGTGATTAAGGAGTCGATGGCTGCGGTTCATCCTGACTGTGGGGAGGGTGAGTTCAATGGCCTGTGGGCACGTGTTAAAAACACAGGCAGCCCGCAGCTCCCTGCGCAAACACACGGCAGGGTCGTGCCTGGAGGATGGCTCTGGATGGGTCTATGGAGAAGCCAGCCGTGCTGTGCTGGCAGGCTGCGGTGCTCCCCTCAGCCACGCGTTGGGAAGCACTTTGTGCGCTGCAGCCTCCCTGGAGAGTTTCCACCACGGGACCGTGGCTCCCTGCGCCCCTTGCAAAGGAGGAGTGGGTGAAGGTTGTGCCCTCCCATGCACGTTGCTTGGCCAGAAGAGGTAACAACCGCTTAATGCTCTTGTACGTCGCAGCAGTGGTATTAGGAGATTTTTCTCCCTGTTGCAGCCTGGCAGTTCCAGTGGGAATTCTGGACTAAACGGCGTTTTCTTTCCATGCACCAGAGAGTAATTTAATTTGTTTTCTCTCTTGCTTGTTTTGTACTGCTGCAGCAGAAAGGACAACGGCTGATAAGGGGAGAAAGCAAGAGACTTGCGGCAATGATTCTCCATTTTATTTATGGTGATGCTGTGTAGCAAAATGTAAAAATAGATGTCGGTGCTGACGGTTTTGTTGCTTCTTGATCTCAGGCCAACACTTTGGAGCTCCCACCTCCACCACCTGTGAGGTGCAGTGCCCGAGCAGAGGGATCAGGCAAAGGCGTGCATCCGATGAACGGGGAGACTCTCAAGAAAGCAAAGGTGAAAACAAACCAGCAAACAATTTATAGTTTATTTTTCTTGGAGAAGGTACCTCAGGCTAAATCTTGTTCTCCTGAAACTGAAGTCAAAGGGATGAGCCCTGTGAATGATGAGAGAGAAGACTGGGAACTAGAGACACAGCAAAATCCTCCCAAAGGAGAATATGAGAAACATCATTATAGTTGAAAACAGAAAAATCTGGCTACTGTTACAGCCTTTTCCAAATAGTACCCTATTTGCATGACAGGTGAGCACTGAATCAGAGACTTTTTGATCCAAAAAAAACTTGCTGAAGGAGACAATGAACATTTCAAAATCAATGACCTGAACACAACCACAGAGCTATCAGCGGTGATGACCGCCCACTTGAAAAAAGAAAACGAAAACTAGTGGGGTGCAACCCAGGCAAGTACAGAATCAGTGATACCATTGGGTTTTCTTTTGAAAACCACTCTTACAGAAATGCGTCTCTTATTCACTGTACTGCCTGGCTATGCATCTTATTTTATTAGAAGAAGAAAAAACTATTGAAAAAGCATGTAAGCAAATACTGAGCAAGAACAATTAAATGACAAAGGAGACAGAGAATGGTCATTACTTCTTTTTAACTCAGGGGAGGTGTTCAAAAACCACAGAGAGAAAGAACATGTAAGTATCTTTTCAAATAGGGACAACAGTATTTAACGGGATGGATATGTCAGCGTTGCTTTTTTATAATTTTTTTTATTGCACACCGCTGGAGGAAGCAGCTGCGACACCCATTTTCATTAATACTGCAGGTGTGATGCGAGTATTGCCACACTCGGCTAAACTTTTGATGTCCTCGGGGGACTACACGGGGGAATGACTTTGATGGATCACAGTTGCACTTGAAACCGAGCTAGGAAAGATTAGAGTGTCTCAGGCAGAGAGATTCCACTCACCTGATTTTTTTTCATTCTGATGAGATAATTTTTCTAATTAACCTTGATAACATTTCCAGGCACACAGGCCTATCCACACGTAGATGGAAATACATTTTGAAATGGACATTTCACTTCTACCCGTGTTTTCTAATAGTGAATACAGAATGTTAACACCTCGGTTGCCACCTGATTCATTTGGGAAACGAAAGCTGAACCTCTTTAACAGAAGCAGAAGTTGCCCGCAAGAGCCTTTGACAGAAGTCCATGCTTCCATAGGCACCGACGTATTTTGTATACGTTGATTGAAAAAGGAGAGCAGTATGAACTTAAGAGTCACCTTACAGTGTCAGGTGCCAATTTCTGTTTATTCCTCTTCTGATGCTTATCAAGGAAGACCCTGTCCTTTTCTGAGCAGGGTCTGAATGACTATAAAAATGTTTTGAAAGCCAAAGCATGCCGGTACCTGGTCCTTTGGAAATGTTCAGTGTCGGACCTTGGCCCTTCACACCATCCCACTTAGGAACAGGAAGGACCACCTCATAATCCTGCTGAATTCACATGAAAATCATCCTGGAAGCAAAATGAACCATTGCCCCTGCTCTCATCTACTTTGTTCAGTTTTAAAATTACTCAAGTGCCCAGCCAGCAGAAGTTCTTCAAAGCTTTCCTGAGTCCCCTCGCTCTTGCCTGGTTTTACACCAACAGTGATTTTCCGCTACGTAGAGCTGGGAAAGCAGATCTCTGCTTCCCAAAAGGAGCCACGACACCTGTGAGAAAGAACAAGTAATTCCCTGGCTGTCCTTTCACCGTGTCCTTTGAACCTGCTGTGGGTGAGTCAAGGCGAGTGCTGCTTTGAGAATCTTTCCAGGGCGCTTGCTGGAGGTAGTGTTTTCCTCTGATACCTGAATGATGCTAAAGCTTGCTGAGAATGCAATACAGAAAATAATCTAACACATTATCTAGGCTCAAATGCGATGAACGTGGATTTATTCCTAACCACGGATCATATTTCTGAGTCTCTGAATATAGTGTTTAAAAGGAGCCGCAACATCAATGCATAAACCTTCATACAAGCAGATGAGCCGAGAAATTGTGATATAGGTAACAGCCTGCCTTTTCCCCAGGAACTGGGAATTTAGATTTAGGGAGAAGGTTTAGCAGGATGTTTGGCACCAGCTAAACAGAATTTAAGGGAGGGCCAATGTATCTGTGAGTTTTAAGAAGGCAGCAATTTTAGAGATATCACAATTCTTTTCTATCTCTCCAGAGGTTACGCTGGTATGTTATCACCAACCTGCCTTTCCCCTTCTCCGAGAGAGAGAGCCTACTCCAGGTTTTGCTGCAGCTGGGTTTACAAAGCCAATAGTTAGCTGTCCACTTTCATATGACTTTATAGGTCTTTTACCATGTCTGGTAAATGATGTAATTACTCTGGGTGAGCATTTCTTTGTTAGGCAGAAGTCGTCATTCTGTAGGATTGGCTCTCTTTACCTGTAGCAAGTTTTTTGTGTTATTCTTCTCAAAGAAATCAATGACACTGTCCATTTCTGAGCCAATTTTACAAAGATTGTAAAATAAAACTGTTTTGAAAACTCAAACATGCCAATACTCAGAAATTACTTATTTTAAAACCCAGTTGTGCCTTTGGCCTGAACGTGCTGGTGAGGAGGTGCCATTCACCCAAGCCCCAAAGACATTATTCATGATGGTTTACGAAATAATTTGCAAGAATTTCAGGCTTGATACTATGTATATATTTTTTTGCTCAATGGGTAACACAGTTCTGAGAATGTATTGTTTTTCCGTGCATACCTTGGTGAGAGGTTTTGTTTCACTTTGCTCATTTCTGAGGCATACAGTTTTCTACCTCATCAGCCTTTGCCATAACTTTTAAAGGACACAGGCAGAGAAAGAGCAGATGGAAATAATGATAATTGCTTACTTTGAATGTTGCGAGAAATGCACAATGCCTATAAGGTCTCATCCAAAGTTAAGGGAAAGACCATCAATCTATCATACTTACACTGCCTCCATTACCGTAGGATCTGAGCACCTCAGCAGCTTTCAGGAATTTATCCTCAGGACTACAGGAGGTGGGGAAGGATATTTTTCCCCATTTCGTTGAAGCAGAGAAAGACTTTTTGTGCTTCCCAAGGTCATAGATACTGATGGAGCAGGAATTTGAAGCTGGGTGTTTCAAGTCCTTTCGTTGCCTCGATGGTAACTAGATCCTGTGTGACCTGGTGAATGGGTGGGTCTTGGATCCAGCTCACCTTGACCTGCATCCATCATCTTTAATCCCAAACATTTCAAGCCATACGTGGAGTATAGTACCAAGTGTGATGACCACGTGGACTATAACAGCTATTTAACCATCTCATGTGCCTCAGCACATCAAAAGTTGGCTCTAGTGAAGAGAACCTCAAGAAATTACAAAGGCAGTATGAATCGTACAAAAATCCATGTGATTTTTCTACAGCTCACTAAAAATGCCTTGTCCCTCTAAAATGAAATGAATGTTAATTACTGGAACAGGGTGTGAACAGAAAACCACTGACAAAGGAGCTTTATTACCCATAAATAACATGAGCTGTGTGACAATCAGGAGCAAAACCTGTGAGAACATCTCACTGATGTTTCTTGCCCATGTTTCACTGCCCCAAGCACCTGGTCCTACCACATCTGTCATCTCCTTTGATCCACCTGCCACATTGCTGTTCTGGCTCACTCCTGCTTTCTCACAGGACATTCCCAGGGACAGGGTTTCCCATTCGGCATCTTTTGGCATATGTAAACTCTTGTGCCCTGACCTCCTGGTATCTTTGTCCCACCGGTCCCATCCACAAGGCTCTGCCGCTGGCGGGTCACCGTGCTTGTGGCTTGCCCTCCCAGGCGCATGCACCACAGCATCTCCGTAGCATCGAGCAGCCATGAAACTCCTCCGCCGTCCCCCAGCCCACACGGTGCTCTGCAACACCCTGGCATTGGTTATAAAGTTCCCGAGTAAAGGGGACTGTGCACAACAGTTTAGGATATGGAGGCCTGGGTTGTGATGAAGACCCCCCCGCTTTAAACAAGGTGTTTGGGCTAATCACAGCTGAAGATTTTACTCTGCTAGAGGAATCGATAGTTCATTCATGCACTAAGTGGTAGATCTCACCTGTTATGTTTTGCTTCTGGATGAAGGCGGTGTATGGTTTTTGCGACAAGCAAGCCTGCAACAAACGGAGTGTCACCGGCGTCCATGGCAGTGATTGCTTCTGAAACAGGAGGCAAGAACATTGGGTCTGAAAAGAAATGTAACATTTTAAACAACACAGAGGATATATAATGAGATTTTGGGGTTAAAGTTTTGGGTGATTGTTTTGTTTTTGAAGAAATAAAACCAGGAATCATATGCAAGCGTTCATCAAACATCTATCTACTACACGTGCAGTACATGAAGAGTGCAGTTTGGGGCATTGTGTGTGATACATGTACAACAAAAACACAGACATGAACTTGAAGTAAATGTGTACTACGTACAGTGCTCATGTCATTTCCAGGAACTACATAAAGATAGCTTGAAGGGCTTAGCTATGAGGATTGAAACAGTAGGGAGAATTCAGAAACTGTAGTTAAAGAACTTAAAAAGAACATCTGAGAAGATGAACCTTTTGATAGGATTTAAACTGCCTATGGGATTCAAGAGCTTTAATCAACAAAAGCAGCTTATTCCATCAATGTCGTGAGCAATAGCAGAAAAGGCTTCATCAGTGAAGAACACTGCAGAAAACAATTTCTTTGGTTTAAAAAACTGTTTAGAGAAATCTGAGACTCCTCCCTTCGTCTGGTGACCATCTGGATGGATTTTGCCTTGGAAAGCCTCTCTTGAACTTGAAGCAAACAAACATTTGTTCACATGGTGGGAAAGAAAAGATTGAAGCAACGTGCCAGAACTCGAAAAGCCGCCCATGCATATCAGTATATTTACCTAGAGCAAGAAAAATATGCTCTTCATTTCTGCGACATTATCTTTAGCCCCCTTGCAAAGGTCTCCTTGACCGTCCTGCATAGCGCAAAGTCAGGGAAAAGAGACTTATTTTTTCCCATATATGACATCTATTTCTATAACTTATATTTGCATTAAAGATCCATTACCAGAAGACTCTCGCACCATGTTAGAGGCTGTGAGGGTTAATTTTTATGTTCCTTAATGAGGTTTTAGTCACCCCAAAATGAGTTTGTTGTAGGCAATTCCCTGGGGGAAGAGGAGCCGCCCTGGCCTGGCAGCGCTGCCGGCAGCCCAGCCCCGCACCACACCGCAGGGTTTCTGGTGAGTTTTTCAGGACCGGTACCCAGTGAGGCGGCGGTGCCAGATGGCCTCCCCTCTGCCGGGCCGGGCTGCCAGAGCCAGACCCCGGCCATTTCGGGCAGCTGGCTGTCATGCTGATGGACCCAAAGCCGTCGGCCGGCGCCGGGGCCCTATCCAAGACCTATAAAGAGGGATAAACAGCAAACTCCATAATGGGGAGGAAAAATGCAAAGAGGCAGAAATGTTTATTTGCCTTTTCCTTTATGGTTAGCCATTACGAATTTGGGTGGCACTGTTTTGGATGGACCCTGGACAACTCTGTCTCTGTGCTGCAATATATTCACTCAAACACTCCTTTAAATGAGCTGGCAGTTCAGGTGACGGTCGTTTCCCGTTTCAAGCTATTTAGCATCCCTGGCTGTTTCTTCGCTAACTGAAATATCTGATATCCTTCAACAAAAAAACAAACAGTGACTGCTAACAATATACACATCAAACACAGAGAGCAACTAAACTTTTATGCTCCTTAGCATTCCCAGTTGTCAATACCTACTGGACCTCTGAGCCTGCCTCACCCAATGCACAAAGGCGGCAGGAACGTCGTATTTCATGTTCTTTTCACAGCTTTGAGTATGGGGTAAGTAACCTTTCCTATGAAGTCAGCTAACGTGATCCTTCATCTCCGACACGTATAATTTACAAATGTAAAAGCAAAGGGTCATCACATTTATATGAACCCACATATAGGGTGAAAATTTAGAATATTTTGGAAGGAGCTGATACGTACTCCACAAAGGACACTGATAAATAGTACGTTGGCTCTTGCTTATTTGTGCACCATCATTGCTCTGGCAGAAAGACAAATGCGGTGCCTGGCTAACATCAAGTAGTTCAAGGCTACTTTTCGAGCGTACATTTTGACAGTCTAATGTGCATTTTTGCAGGAGCAAATATAGATATATCTAAAACATATACCTGGAAGTTTTTAAGTTAAAGCCTTGAATTATTTGTAGTAAGATGAAACACCTTTTCCTTAAAGACAATTTTGGGGCTTTTTTATTTTAAAATTACCTTGATCTGAACTACGAATTTCTCAGCGTTAAAATGAATGGCGAAGGTTTAAAAGAAAGTATATGTGTTAAAATGCTTTAAATTCCAGTAAAATCTTTCTGAAATTTTTAGAGCAAATTGAGGGCACCTATGCAGGCACATATTACCTTCCCACCAGCATTGCAGAGTCTGAGAGCTGCATTATTAGGAAAGCTCTTTCGCTGGATTTCAGACAAATCACTTTAATGTGCCAAAATTGATTTGGCATGAAATCATCAATAGACCCTCCAGAATACTAATAGCATTAAAGGCAGAGGCCAGGACTGTCAAACTTGCTTGGCTAAAGTTAGGCTCATGAATTAGTAGTTAGGCATCCAAATTAAAGTCTTCTGCTTCCAGATGTGCTGTGTGTCTGTTGGTCCAGCTGAAGAGATTTCAGCAAGTGACACAGCCGTGTGGGAGTACTGGGAATATTGGGGATAAGGGGAAGAGTTTACTTAATGGCTTTGCTTCTCAGCTCAAATATTCATCGACAAGCCTCAGATGCTGTAGGTAAGCACCCCAGGTAGTCGCTAAACCGCTAAAGTTTTGTGGATTTATTATCCTTTTTTAACAAATCTACAGATCTTGACTCTGAACCACACATCTTTCTTTTCACCCATTGAAAACACTGGCACAGCCCAGTGCTCTGAGCAGAGAGCAGAGAGCTGACAGGTGAAGATCACTAACCTCCCAGCTCCACTTTCAACCCCCTTCATGCCCTTGGGTGAAACTTCTCTCATCCTCTGCTTTCTTCTCCGTAAGACAGCGATGACGATGCTTATTTTCTATATATTCTGTGAACATCTCTCATTATATTCAGCTACTTTCCCCAAGCACAGATTTACTGTAGGATCTTTGGTATGGAAGTATAGAGCAATTTTCTTCCCCCAAGCTAGTTGTACTTATGGAATTTAAGAGTGTGAAACAGCATTCGGACTAGGTCTTTAGGCAATAAGATACATACATGCTATCTGTAACTTTTAGGGACAGGAGCCTTGGGTGACATAAATCTGCTTTCTTAGCTTTAGTGAATTTGAAAGAATCTCCTTTGGTGGAGATATTGATTCAGTTCAGCTGAGGCCCAGGCCTCTGCCTTTTCAACAGCAACGTTTCCTAAAATGATTGGGAAAAGTACGGTACGGGAGGAGATCTGCAGTCAAGCAACAACTCAAGGGAACTAAAACTGTCGTAGCTGATTAACAGAAATGAAAGCTGCTCAGAAACAAATCTGAGTATGAATTTGGAGCACAAGAATTAATTGAGAAGGGGATTCTCTTTGTACTTCTTTTAGTAGGTCAGGCAGTTTATCCACTAAGATGCCTTTGAAGCTGCCAACAAAAAAGGCATCACTGGAAAGATGAAACGAGCCAGTGAGCGAAGTCATCTGTTTGTCCTGAACCCCATTATTCTGAGGAAATTAGTTGCACAGTGAGTAACAGAAGCCTAAGCCAAAGGTGATCCATTAGCCTTTCCAAAGAGAGGGTAAGAAAGGGACAGCTATGGCGAGGGATGCGCTGGCGGTAACGTGTAGCCTTAGTGCAAGAACAGGGGTGTAATTCTGAAAAGTTGAATTTCTGCTTCATTCACTTCATTCAGAAGCAATACTTCTGCTTTCGCTGCGGGAGACGCCAACGGGCTGAACACAAACCCATCGCAACGTGCTCCCTTCCCGGTGACATTCATTTAATGGTGGTGCGGGGCAGGTGAAAGTTACGGTGGTATCGTGGTGACTTAGTAGACGGCTATTCACATGGCCATGAATTCGGTGGGAATTTTTACATTGGTTTTAATGGAATGTGGCTCACAAGAAAAAAAAGCAGATATAGGTGCAGGAACTGATCAGTAGCATACAGAAAAAAGACTGCAGCTCCTGCTGAAGTCAATGGGAGGAAGGGTGTTCACGAAGAACATACAGAAAAGTATTGGGGAAAAAGAAACGCACACCCAGAGCAAAGCAGATGAACTGTTTGTTTTTTCTACGACTTGGCTGTTTGAAGATATTGACAGTAGAGATATTCACTTTTTAAAGCTGCCTCTGTTTTTAATGCATAAAGACAATGTGGGATGTTTGTCCCAAGGAGAGCAGGAATAAAAGAAATATTAAGATCTCGCAGTCCTGCTCTTCCTCCTCAGAGAGGAGTCGTGGCACATCATGCCATTCTCTGCCTCCAGCACCCAACCTCGTACCTAAGGAATCACTCATCCTTTGCTGAGGATCAATTAGGTATAAGAAATGGAGGAAAAGAGGATGCAGTCACAGAATATGGCACATTTTAGGAAGTAAATTGTGAAAACAATACTTGCTTTGCCCATATTTTTCCGTACCTATAGCTGCAAAACCAATAAAAGAGGTTTTTCGTCATGATGCTGTATTATGTTGTATTTATTGTTTTTTCCAGCCTAAAGTGCTTTGTGTGTGAGATTAAAAAGCTGCAAGTCTCAGGCCATCTGGCCAACCAAATGGATTTAGTGTACAGGATCACTGCCAGATGTATGCCAGTTGTAAGTTTAATTTTTGAACATATAAAGTGCCTGGGGCTCTGTGTCTGTTATTCAGGGGAAATCATGTTCCAGTTTTCCAAAAGAATACAGATACAGTTTGAATCCAGGTGTATGGTCCTTTCTCCTTCACATGGTTTAAGGAGTATTCTTTGTTTCTTATAAAGAAAAATGATGGCAAGAGACTTTTGCGTGTATCTGACATGTTACGTATGTTTGATCACATCTGTCTGACCTTATGGAACAGTGGGAAACAGAGCAGTAAGTTTTCTTAAGGAGCTTCATTGAAATTGCTTAATTGAAAGATAAAATTTCACAGAGTACTTCAGATTAATTTGCACTTATATTTATTTATGATCAACTTGGAGGATAAATATGTTTTCAAGTATATAATAGTTTATAATGTCTTAAAAGTGATATTTAATTGATTTGATTTATTTTAAATGAGGAGCTAATGGAAGATGAGATATTTTTAGCTTTACAGGCTGTAAGCAGGATGAAGTGCATTTAATTTTTTATTTTGCAAATGTTCTCGCATAACGAGGTCTACAGCACATCTGAGATAGATTTGTGAAAATGAGGGAAGGTGTGAGCACAGGTAGCTCTGGGCTTTGCAAAAAGGCCCTAGAGGACTTTGTTCAAAACACACCAGTTGAAATCCAGGGTACAGCAGGATTTGGGTGATGGGAAACAGTGATTTGCGGGTCTGGCTCTCCTGCCTAATGCGCTGCTGCCCACACCAGTGTATTTCTTTGCGGCTGAAATACTGAGGTTGAATTACTTTCTCCTAAACAGACCTGAAGGCCCAATGAATCAGAGAGAAATGTTTGGAAAGGAAAGAAAGACTTGTTTGTCAGAGCAGAGTTATTCTCCCCGTCTGACGGAGCAGCAAGGGAGGAGCTGGTGAAAGCCAGACATCTCGCAGCAGCCAAGGGCTCCTGCAGTGGATCTCGGTGCCCCGAGAGGCTCCGCATGTGGGACAGCCCGGCCCACTGCGCTGACTGGATTTGGCCATTTCCATCACAGTCAAGTTAAAGTATGTGTAAGCAAAAATAGGTTCAAATGTTTGGAAAAGGAGAGCGGTGGCAACGTTGCCAGACACTACAAAGAAGCAGAGCCTCCCATAGGAATTCCTTTGCAAATACTAATACTAAATACTCTAACACTAAAAGCAAATCTCAGTCTTCCAAAACAAGGGCTGCATTAGCCTTGAAATCAGCAAGTCTAATTGCATTCTTGCTCCTGGGGATATACGAGAAGTTTTTGTTAGCAGCTCAGATCGGTATGTTAGGAGCTCAGATGATTCCCACTGAAAAGCTCTCCATGTGGTTTTGGGTGCACCTTTCCAAGGAATAGCCATAAAAGAAAAGCTGGCACTGTAATTTTTAGTTTACTTTATTCTTGAAAGTAATTTTCCCTGTGATATTAGCCCTTTTTTTTCTCCTGCAAACTCGTTCAGGGGGTGGGAATCAGAGAAACCAAACAAATAGTAGATTTCATAAAGTAAGGAACAGCAAATTGAGCAAAAGGAGGATTATGAAGACTAAATCTTTTGTTCAAAGAGTGATTAAAAAGCATTAAGTTGGATGAAGTCAATCTAGAGCTTAACTGCGTGAACCTTCTGCCCTGTTTTTCTTCTGTTTGGTTTTACATGTATTAAGAAATTAAAGGAGCGGGAGAGACCTCTCGAGGACTGCTGAGGCTGGGGCTTTTTATAAATAACAGTTGAGCAAAATCAGTTGGACGTAAGCTCTGTTTCCTGGTTTCCAGGCAATGTGAATTGTCCCGGCCAGCTGTGTCCAAGAGCAGCAAGAATAATTTGAGTGCACTTTTCCAGCAAAGGACTTGAGCAATTCACACCCAAATGTATGTGCCGTGGGGATTCCTCCAGGCAATGAAATTCTGGGATTTGTAGCCTTCTCTCCCCATGGCTTAAGTGAAAACAGTTCCCCTGCCCAAGGGCAAATACAGCTGCGGTTCATTGCTGAAATAAGGAAGTGTCAGGGTAATTGCTATTTGCTTTGCATTCAGAATATATTTTTTTTGCTGTGGTTTTAGATTAAATCTGCACCAGATGAGGGCATCCAGCTCTCAGGGTGATGTTCTCCTTAAAGAAAACTGTGTGTTTAGAGAAGCACAGCTCCTTTGCATGAAAGAGCCATAGTATGAAGTAGGATTTATCAGTGGATGCTATATTGTAGCCATGGATATATATCAAGAGAGACTAAAACCAACAAATAGTCAGGTTTCTGCACTCTGCTTGTGCACGGCACTTGGAAAGCTCCGAGCCTTTTTTCCACACTGTGTTTATACAGAAAGATTAAGGATGGGGGACAGAGTGCAGCTGTAAACATAACGAAGTTGGTATAATATTTTTTTCCACAGCATTTCTGTATTTACTGACTTAATTGTCATCTTCTTTTTAGACTGTGGTTTTAAATGAATCGCTAGTTTGATTTAAAACCAATTGTTAATTTCAAAATCATCTGTCTCCAGCCATTTCCCATCATTGGCTCTTTGGTCAGTACGTTTTCTTATCCTCCCAGTTTGGCCTGATGACATTTCCTTTATCTGAAATAGTTTTGTTTCTGGTCTTTGATGACCTTATGAACATGATTGAACATTTCAATCTTTACTTCTGGAGAATACTGCCCTTGGACAGCAGCTGTGCACCGTAGCTCTGCTACATGGAGCAAAGGCTCATAACGGAGCAATGCAAAACTCTCCCGGTTGCCAGTAACGTTACGCTGAGTTGTACTGAGCAAAAACTTTGCCCTGAAGTCTTTTACTCTCCTTGGATCTTATTTCCCACCTTGATTCAAGCTTCTCTTTCTAATGAAGACCAGAAGGAGGAGCTTCCCCGTTACCAAGGCACTTGACTAGAGCTTGGAGGGAAGCTATTTTCCTTCCAAAAGTTGTTTTTGATATTTCATCATCTTTCTCATTCTGTGATTGGGTGAAAACAGGGATTTTGATAAAAAGGAAGTTTCTTTCTCCCCCAGAGAGAGCTAATAAGTAGCCTAGTGGCTAAGGCACATGTCCAGGGCAAAAGACACTGAACACCTCCTCAGTCTGGTCCTTACCAGAGACTGACCTTAGCTCTTGCGCAGTGCAGGGCCCGGGGTGCCTGATCGTCTTCATTTCCCTTCTTCTTTCCCTCCAACCATTCTCACCTCTCCCCCAAAATCACTGTTATTCCCATGGAAATTTGCTTAATCAGCCATCTAACAAAAAAAACTCCATGTGGTTCTAGCCAAGAAAGTTGAAAAACTGAAACAGAACTTGGGTTGAAGTTGGTTAGCTCCAACCGTAGGGGATACGCATATTTATATCGGCTTTTTTTTTCTCTTTTAAGTACAGTGGATTATCACAGAATCGCAATGTCCTCTCAGAATTGCTTTTCCAAGGGGTGATGCTGTATAAATCATAAAAACTAGACATGGAAAATGTTGAGCAGGTCTCCTGGTCCAACCATCTGCCAGGAGAAGATTGTTCCCTGCAGAATTTTCCCCAGAGCTCTGCTGTAGCAAAGTAGCAAAGAGACGCTTTATCTGCAAAACAGCTCCATGCTTATTTATAGTCCTGCAGAACTCATTTAGGTACAGAGAAATTACTTTACACCCCTGTTACAGAATAAGGTCCCTCTGTCCACAGTGTCACAGCTGAGTTTACCCACGTGCATGTCCCCAAAGCCAGAAGTGTGAAAGCTGATATGCATTTGCAGCTCAATAATTAAATCAGAAATATATCTTATCCACTGCAATCACATATCCTGCCTTTCCATAACACGTTGATAACCAACCAGCAACCACTTGATTACTCCCCCATGAATAACAGGCAGCACAGCAAAACGTTCCTGTGTGTTTAAAGCAGAGAAGGAGCATTTCATTACTAGATCCTCTCCCTCTTTGCCAGAAGCTACCAAACAATAAAATGGAAAGGAGAGATATAGCTTGTGGCATCTGTCAGTGCAAGTAGCCTTTGGTTCAACCTGGGCTGTTATAAATATTATATTAGAAGTATTAGCAAGAGCAGATTGGATTGCAGCAGGTCCAGAATGAGACAGCCTGAAGGCTGGCAATAAAGCTGGAAGAAATGAAACGGTTTGGCATGGGTATCTTCTGCTTTGCATTGTGCAAGGAGTGAAGAGGAAAGAGGGAAATCTTTCTGCCTTGATTCAGCTCATTTGGAGCATCTATTCAGAAGAGACACTTTTGCCCCCTTGGTGAAGATGGACCGCATGGGCAAACGCCATGACACACGACACGGTCCTCGTAAAGTCTGTCTAATTACCCTTGCCACTGTTTTGTGCTTTTCTGGACATGTTTCTCTATATTTAACTGAGTTTGCAGCACCGTTGGATGTGGGCTCAGTCAGCACTTTGGGCCAGAGCTGGGAGTGCAGGATCAACTTGCACAGGCTTCCTGGGTGAACCCAGGCACATCCGTGAGGGACAGAGTTTGAAGACATTCAGGTATTGAAAGATGAAAAAATAGTTACTAACTCCTCTTGGTTTCACACAATGAGAGCTCCTGAAACTGCCATTTAGTTTTCACTCTCAGCTTTAGACACCACAATTATTTTTTAAATCTGGCTCAAGTCTCTGCATCTTGGTGCCCCACCTGTATTATGAAGAGAAAATTATTTCTCAAGCCTGAACTTTTGTGAGAAGCTAAGAAACTTCTGGCAGAGGCCATATGAGTGCCTGCCCTGGGTTTGGCTGGGTTAGAGTTAATTTTCTTCCTAGTAGCTGGCATAGTGCTGTGTTTTGGGTTTAGGATGAGAATAATGCTGATAACACACTGATGGTTTAGCTGTTGCTAAGTAGTGCTTACCCCAGTCAAGGACTTTCCAGCTTCCCATGCTCTGCCAGGTGCACAAGAAGCTGGGAGGGGGCACAGCCAGGACAGCTGACCCCAACTGACCAAAGGGACATTCCATACCATATGGTGTCATGCTCAGTATATAAACTGGGGGAGTTGGCTGGGGGGCAGCAATCGCTGCTCAGGGACTGGCTGGGCATCCGTCAGCGGGTGGTGAGCAATGGCATTTTGCATCACTTATTTTGTGTATTATTATTATTATTATTATGCCTTCCTTTTCTGTCCTGTTAAACTGCCTTTATCTCAACCCACGAATTTTACTTTTTTTTTCTGATTCTCTCCCCCATCCCACTGGGGAGGGGGACAGTGAGCGAGCGGCTGTGCGGTGTTTAGCTGCCTGACGGGTTAAGCCACAACAGTGCCTCAGCTAAATGGGAAAATTCATTGTATACGTTGAAATTCTGACAACTTCAATGGAGTAAAGAAAATCAAGAGGATATGAATATATCTCATATTCCTTCCTGTTACTGCGATTTTAGGTGTTATTTATAAATAAAAATTGTTCAGCAAAAAGTTTGATTTTTTAGGTTCACAATGTTACTTCCAAAAAAAAAAAAAGTAAAAAAAAGAAAACCAAACTCCTCTAACATTCTTCCTCCAGGAATGAGACAACAAAGCAGGCAAAAATCATTGCAGAGGTGGACATAAAGGACCACTAAACAAACCCTCTGCCTTGGCGTGCACAGGGGATTAGGAAAGACAGATGCCCGAAACTGGCCTAGACCATATTTCCCTAGAGGCACAGAGAGATATTGAAGAAAATCACAATCATTCTGTAACATGTGATTAAGAAATCAGGATTTTTATTTTTTTTTTATCATTTTAAGAATGCAACAGACTGGATGGGAACCACCTGAGAAAGCTGACGGCAAGAGGAGCGGGGAGAAATCATTCCAGTCAATATTTCTGAAGTGTGGGCTTGCATCATTTGCTCTACGGCGTGTTTATCATAGCAAAAATGCTCACATAGAAGAGAATAGCTTGATCATCTTGGGCAGAAGGCTATTATATAAACAAGTATCTATTTAATTGCCCTCTCTTTGCTCTCTGGAAGGACTTTCCTCCTGTTTCAAGTTGGAGGTAGGTCTAAACTCAAGAGCACTCTGCACAAAAAGGCACTTGGAAGTTTTCTCTTTAAGGATGTGCAGTTGCACAGCCTCTTTGAACAACTTTAAATAGGTGCCGTGAATGGCAAGTCAAGAAGCTGCATTATCATTAGCTTCCACCTGAGGGTAAAAAGAAATACACTGTCTGACCTTAGATGGATCAGAAACACTGGCTATCAAGAAAACGGCAGTAAAATATCCCTGACTGCTCTGCTACCATTAACCACTTCTGCTGTTGTTCCTGCCTTGTAAAATGCACCAAGGTGAAGCTCCGCTTGCAGGACTGTAGCCTCCGCAGGACAGGACGAGGCAGCCGCACACCCTATGCTGCAGTTATTGATGCCCATCCAAGGACTGGAAGTGGTTTTCCATCACCACTGCTGACCCTCCTGGAGCATCAGTTTGCTGGTTTGAAACTTCTGTCTGTGGCTCTCTTAATCATGACCCATCTTGGTGCCAGCAAATGACCCCCTCGCGATGTGTCTTGCACATCTGTAAGAACAGGGATGGTGCTCCTATCTTCCCAGGTGACACAAATTTATGGTGTGAGATGCCCCTGCCCTGCCTGCCGCTGTACCCCACCGAGCTGTTGCCCACCAGGCAGGGCCATGAACAACCTGCCCAGCACTCGAGCACCATCCTGCTGGGATGAGGTCCAGTGCCAAGCCAACAGGTCTGGCCACCCAGCCTCTTGCTGTCCCTTTGCTACAGACAGCTGCTATTTGGGGCCATATTTGTGTCCCCCATGCAGCGCAGGGCACGTACAGTCATTTCCCTTCTCTGACTTCTCCTTCCACACTAGACACTGCAATTTGTGTTTTGGCTCTCTTCCTAATAACTGTATTATTAGCTCTATTTTCATCTGCTCTCAGCTGTTTATTTTGCACAGAGTTATTTTGGCTGCTCTACGTATCACAAATTGAGTAGCTGAACCAAGTCCACAAACACTCACAGAGTTGAGCAGCCCTTGTCCGACCAGCATCGTTTTCACCCTTGCATGTGCTGCTGCTCCCTGCCCACACCGGCATCCCGACCACCATCCTGCTGCGTTTCCAAGCGTACAGTGCCATGACGAGGAGCACAGTGACCATATGGCCCGAGGCAGCTGGGCCATATGAGTCTCCATTTGCAACACCTAGTTTGCGCTTCCTAAGACGCAGAAGGTCTTTAATATGTTATGTGTCACTTTATGGGCTATTCAGACCTTAATGACAAAGTCTGAAATGGTGCACAAAAGCTGTCCTCTTGAATGTGCTCCCTGCAGGAACAGGAGGCTCTGTCCCTCAGTCAGAGTGTTTTTCCATTTGTATCCAGGACATCTGGGCCAAGCAGCTGACACTCTTCACCAGTCAAGGTGGCTGGTCCTACCGTTTGTCATCCAGCCATTGTCCCCTCAGCAGCTCATCAGTGTTCTAGCTTTGTGGTACAGCTAACGGAAATGTGACTCGCAAAGGCGTGGGAGAGGTCTAGGGGGCCCTCAATGGGTTTATGGAGGGCTCCAGTTTTCTCCTGGTCTCCTTACAGCTTCAGACCACAGAGGTCTGTTATTTAGGTATGACAGGGATGGAGTCATCCTGAATTCACTGCTCACAAAACTCCTTGGGTTTTTGGAAAGGCCTTGTTTACATGTATGTATTCCCAAAATAGGTCTCCAGAGAGCCCTCACTGTCATCAGCATCAGGTATGAGCCCTGCAGTCTGCAACTGCATGGGAGCTCACTTCTTCCCCACTGCCTGTCAACAGCTAAAATAAGAATTTCCATCTGCACCGGGCCGGTTGGCTCCAGATTGTTCATATGGAGGGAATGAAACAGGGAAGGAGCCCTCACCTTCTGCTTTCCTGGGAGCAAAGACTTCTCAGAGGTCCTATTTTCTTCTGGCTCACTGGAAATCCTTGAGGGGATGAGGAGAGGAAGGATGTTAGGAGGCTCCCTAAGAGCAAACAAAGCAGGAACACCTCATTGCCTAGAGAAAAGCAGAGAGGGACAGAGTGGATAGAAGCAGAAATGAGTGATCTCCATTCAGCTCTTCTCTTCCCACTAAATAAAGCTGAAAGCTGAAAAATTAAGTAGAATCATAGAATCGTAGAATGCTTTGGGTTGGAAGGGACCTTTAGAGGCCATCCAGTCCAACCCCCCTGCAGTCAGCAGGGACATCTTTAACCAGATCAGGTTGCTCACAGCCCCGTCCAACCTGACCTGGAATGTTTCCAGGGATGGGGCCTCCACCACCTCTCTGGGCAACCTGTGCCAGTGCTTCACCACCCTCAGTGTAAAACTTTTCTTCCTTCTATCCAGCCTAAATCTCCCCTCCTTTAGTTTAAAACCATTACCCCTTGTCCTGTCACCACAGGCCTTGCTAAAAAGCCTGTCCCCATCTTTCCTATAGGCCCCCTTTAAGCACTGAAAGGCCGCACTAAGGTCTCCCCGGGGCCTTCTCTTCTCCAGGCTGAACAGCCCCAACTCCCTCAGCTTGTCCTTGTAGTAAAGCTGCCTATCTCCAAGGTTTTGGAAGAGGAAGGAACACAGGTTATGCGTGTGTGTTGTTACAAAGAAGTCTTAGCTAGAAAATTGTTTTCTAACAATTTTACCGCCCTCCCAGCCAATCCATGGTTTAGCAGCAACCTGGGATCTCTGGCAGGCAATAGCCCAGTTCCCAGCAAAAAGAACTCTACGGAAGCTGCACGCGGTTTTTAATGTTTAATGACACAAAATCAATTGGAAGTGGTTGCTGGCTTCCACAATCAATTTTAGGAGATCTCTCAGAGAACAGGAGAAAGTGGGAGAGTTTCCATTAGCCCTGGAAATCTCATCAACGATAGGAAAACGGTTATAAACAACCCTGCACTCCAATAAACGTATTAATAACCCTGTCCTCACTCATTTCTCATGTCTCTGTAAGAGGATACAGTTTTGTCACCAGTAAGGTCATGTCTTGGTCTCTGTTCCACCCTTTCGTTGCACAGACACACAACACCCATAAGGTTGTGAGTGCCTTAGCACAGCAAGCTCTGAACCCCGGCTCACGGTTGCCACCGCAGGAGTTGTCCCTGGGGTGGGAATATCCGAGGGGCAGGAATCACAGGGGAGTAAATCTCCTGCCTGCAGGCTGTGCCCCATAGCAAAAGGCACCTTAGCCAAAATACAGGGTAAGAAGCCATCCTGCCCTGTAGCTGGGTGGGAAGGGGCTCCCCGGAGAAACACGGGGCTCCTCGCCCTGGGTGCAGGCAGGGGCCATTGCAGCCGAATTCACCCAAATGCTCATGGGTGGCCATGCTCAAGGGCGGCTCGGTCAATAAGAAGGTGCCTGCTGATTTTGATGGGCTTTATGCCATTTGCTAAGCTTAATGCTGCATGGCATGAAGTGCCCTTTTTCTGCCCTTGTTTTGCTCAGGCTGGGGGAGTACGGCGCCTTCTGCTAGCTGGAATCTGCAAAAAAAAAAACCAAACCACGTTATTTGGTTATATTTTTTTCATCTTTTAAAAATCCCAGGACTAAGTGAAGTTAGGAACAGCCCTGATTGCAGCTCAATACAAATCAAGAAGCTGTTTTCAAATTTTGCAGGTTCGCTCCAGGACTCCAGCTAAGTGAAGTCAAGGCAGGGTTTGTAATGCACAATTTAATCAGTGAATTTGTAGATCTCAAAAGGCGTGCTTAATTTAATATTGTTTCTAATGGCTATTGTGTTCATGCTTGCCTGTTTCCCCGGTGTTTTTCCCTTTTGTAATTACTTGAATGGGCATTTCCAGGTGCACTGCATATATTAGCAAGCACTTCCATTTTAGTAATGAGTGAGACACTTTCAGCGTTTATTTCTTCATTGCCCTAATACTTACTTTATTAAAGGTCCTGATTCTTCTAAAGGAGAAAAATGAACATTTACCACCCGTTTCTGCCTCATTTTCCTCTTCTACCTTACGATGCCCTTGAAAACAGAAGAGTTAAGTTACTTACTGGCCTGGGTTAGACCAGATTTGACTTGTCAGAGAAAAGTAACGCTAAAAGGGGATGCTTGGGCAATGCCTATCCTCACCCCTTATGGTAAGTAAGCACTCACTGAACTTTAAGCCATTCCCCTGGTCCTTAGGACCTCGGGGCTCTTTTAAGCTGTGTTAGGGGTGCCTGCAGTGCCCGCTTCCTACACCCTGTTACCATCCCTTAGCTTTAATTTTTCCATTTTTCCACTCCTCACCCCACAGCGTTCAGCCTGGGGACTCGTGGGGTGCGGGAGACCAGGCTGCCGACTAACGCTGTGCCAGCAGGATTTCAGCATCAGCTGACAACCTTCCCCCTGCCACCGAGCAGCATTTATTATACATGCACAGCATCCCCTTGCCACATGCTAGTCTAATTTTCAGATTAGTTGTTTATTAGCATTATCACAAACACGGCTCTTCATCTCCTATTAAATGGTACCGCAGCCACTGCGTTCCCGCATGAAGCCAGTAAGAAAGCACTTGGTTCACTAAATTACCCTGCAAATGTCAAACTTGCTCTGTATTATTAGCTGTACGTCTTACATCCTCTTTATTAGGATTCTATGTCTTGAGGGTGCCCTGTGGCGTATAGATTTTTTAAAATACAAACCAGTGTCATTTCGCTGTTTAAAAGAACGTTTAATTAAACTGGATTCATTGCTTGTATGGGGCAAGTTAAATGAAAACTAAATAGATGGCATATGATTACATGTTATTAAGAAGAGCAACTGCTCCAGAGACCAAACTCTTTTAACACAACATTAAGCTGAACTCATTTCATATGCACAGGTTAGCTCTGGCCTGTGAGGAGAACGTATTTTGAGAAGATCAGCAGAATGGTTATGGGCACTAAACAGCTTTTAACAAAATGCGTGTTTCAGGAAAGAAACCTTTCCTAAGCTAGACTTAAATATGCTAATGACAGAAATCAAAGCTTCGCACTGACTCTAGGTAACCTTTTAAAAATTACCACTTTCATAGTATCAGATGTAAATTACAAGATTAGCTTTGTTTATTTTTTCTCTAGCTATAAATTAACAAAGGGCTACAATGAATATAAAAATAAAATTGCAAGTATTTTGTAGGCTTGAGTCATTCGGTCACATCATGACTTTTTAATGGCTTTTAGGAAAGCAAAAGGAATCGTAATTAAAAACTCCATTACACAAATTCCTATTCCCTACTCCATTTATGTTAACACTGTTGGCACAATCTGATTTTTTTAAGAGCACTCACTACGTTTTCTTTCCAGGCATCCTAAGCTGTTTTTTGAAAGTCCACCGCACCCACGTCCTTCTCCAGCCCTGTCCCTAAAATTCACTATGGCTGTGAGCCTACAAATCCTTCAGCAGCGGTATGGCACTCGGGGGGCAAAACCTGTTATTTTTTACATGAATCACAGCCATCTCATCACACCCTTATAGCTACCAACTGCTCGGAGGTTGGGATTGCCTTGGGTGTTTTTGCCCGTCGTTTGGAGCAGGGATAAGGGTTTGGGTGTGCATCACTACATGGCATTGACCAGGTGTCGTAGCCCTCTCCCCCCTTCCTTCCTATGCACCCTCCTTGCCCATTGATTTACCTGTTACTAAGGTTAAAATCACGACAGTGATTGAGCCTCAGCTCAAGTCCTCTTCAAATCCTCACAAGGACGTCGCATCCATTTTCTCTGCTTGCAAGTGAGCATGCACAGCTAGAGCTCCAGAGAGACAGCTCTCAGCGTGAGGTTCATGACTGAAAAGCATTAGACAATTGAGATCCTGTATCTAAAACTGGAATTACCTGTTTCTTCCAATAAAGTAACTTAAAATCAGGCTGTTTGGCATGTAGCTACTGGTGGGACCAGCGCTGCGTGTCCCCGGTACGTGTTCTCTGAGCAGCCTTGGAGTAACTCTGCTTTCCAAATGGAAGTGTGGTTGCCCAGAGGTTGAGCTTATAACTTCTGGGCTTTGAAACAGGCTCTTAAATGGAGACCCTGCGTCTTTTTTGTTCGTTAACACAATCCACCCTTGGGGCACATCAGTACAGCCGCAGCTTTGAGACGAGTTGTAGTCAATATCATAATGTGCAGGGACGTAATTAGCAATGTTGGAAGGGCTGCTGTGGGCAGATGGGAGGCAAAAGGCTGCGCTTGTTGTGAGACAAGCTTTTATGCGTATTGGCCTGGGAGTCTAAAGCAATGTGTGATGAATGACCTTACACATCGATAAGCCATTTGAACAGTAAACCGTGGCATCTGTGTCCCTTGCTTGGTTACAGGGCAGTTGTACCCTCTCTATAAATCATGCCAGAATGAGGTTTCCCTCAGTAATCTGGGTTAACCTCTCCTGCTGTGTGGGCTAGCTACCCAAGGGTTTAAATCAACCGCTCAGCCGGGTGACCTGAGGTTCACCTGCAAGGTAAGAAACCCCAGACTTCTTTGGCCGCGGTCCTTTGCCTTCCAGCAAAGGTTTAACATCCCTGGGCTGTCTTCAGGCACAGCCTCAAAGCCTCTGCAAGGTGAGAGGAGGAGTAGCCAGGACCAGACCTGTAGGAACCAGAAATACTGCAACATTTGTGCTGCAAAGACTTTGCCTTTGGCGGAGTACAAGCTTTTAGTTGTTTTTTTTTTTTTAGAATCATATTTGGTTATCCCCCCATACCATGACCTGCTGCCAGCCATGCAGCGTTACAGCAGCCCATAGGTACTTGAGTTTTTATTTCATAGTTTGCCTTCTGCCCTGGCAGTACGTCCGTCTGAGCAGCGGTTCACCTGACTTGTTTCAGGAAAGATCCCAATCCCAGTAATAGCTTCTGGTGGAATATCCTGTGACTGCTGACTCTTAAGCTTTCCTGGGTTTTGTTCTCCAGAAAACTGTAATTTCAGGCAGTTTTAGCATCCAACCTCACATTACAAAACCTGAGAGAACCTGTTTTATACACACTTACAGCAAAATGCCTTTTACTCAGAATTTGCTTAGAAGTATGATGCTAACACACCGCTGCTTGTGTCTTCCCTGGGATTAAATGCAGGACGTCAGGGTTCATGCTCCTGTGGGCTGTGCAAGCACGGCTTTCAACAGCCTAATGCTTGCCCTGGGCTTAGATATCAGTCATTATTAGGAAAAAAGAATTAAATTGAGGAAGAAGAGATTTAGTGTGTAGAATGGGTAACAATACTTCTGTGCCGCGATGTCTTGTATAGTATCTCCATTGATGGCCATTTCAGACTGGGCTATAACAAGCTCTAAATGGTTGGACCATCATGATTGTTTATTTAGTGTTTCTCCTGCTGTGGTTACGGGTGAGGACCTGGGAAAGAGTATCCCATACACCTTATATATACAGGGCAAGCACATATGATAGTTTTCCTCAATATTTTTCCACCTATTTCAGCTCAGGGAACTCCTGCACTGGACACTGGATGTTCCTCCTCAAAATACTTTTCATCCACTACATCGTTGTCTTCTCTTGAACCCATGTAAAGGTTTAACATGTGTTCCTCTTCCAGGAGGAGTCCCAGAGGTCACCCGGCTGCCATGGGAAGAGCCACCTCCTTCTTCAGGGTTTATAGATCTGAACAACAGCAGCCATGGGGGAGGCAGTTGCTGTCAGCAAACTCATCCGCAATCACTGATCCAAATTTGGATCAAATCCTTGCAGTCGACTTCCATAAATAGTGCTCTGTCCTTCACACTAAAAAAAAAAATTATTTATACAACAGATGCACCTAAAAACCACCAACCAAGATGAGGATTCAGTTGTGCTAGGCACTATAAAAACTATAAAAACAATCCCCCAAAGAGCTTTTAAAGTAAGGAATTGATAGTTTAGTTCTCCTAGGAAGACTAGTCACTGTGAATCTTTAAAGTATATTTCTATGCAGAGCAGAGAAAGCTGTTGGGCTTTCATTCCTCTCAGTTCTTGATAGCACACATAAAGCACCAAGCACAAAAGCTAAGTGTGACTTTGCAACTCGAATCCCAGACAGAATATGTGTGCAAATCCTGCAGATACATCCATTGACTTCTAAGCAGAAATTTCTTCCTGAATCAGGAAAATGACAAGTCGGGTGTTGTTCCTCACTTAAAATATCAGCCCCAGAGTGGCAGATTTGATTGCGTCAGGCTTCATAGAGAGGAAAAATCCCAAACCCTTACCATAAAAGCATATTTCTGACTGCCTGCTATTGCACTGTGTTCATGGACGTGCCCAAAACAATCATTTTTAGAGCAGTTCGACTCCTGAGCTTGCCTCAGTGCGCTTTGAAGCAGTTTGTTCTAAGCAAGTCATGTTCACTATCCTAATCTGACATGAAGCCTGATGGAAAAATCTGTGATCGATTATAGCGGCAGGACAAAGAGATATGAGAGGAGAGCAATGCAAAAGAACAGATATCAATCACTGGTTCGCAACGAGCCTAAAGAAGGTAGCTGGTGATATTACTGAATTTGAAGGCAGTGTAGCACATCTTTTTGCTGGGTGTAGGTAAACACTCCGAGCTGCAGACTGTTTGTCTTACAGACAGACCGATTTGGTATGAAAAGTGGATTTTGAAGTATGGATTTTGTTGGAAGGGGACAAAGTAAACTATTGGTTTGTTACCTTAAAAACAGTGTAGCACGTAATGAGTGTTTGAAGCGGTTTCACAGCTGCTTATTTTTAAGCATCTACGTGGTTTTTATATTTACAATTTTTAAATGGTTGAATATGAAATATATGATGGAACAAATGTATATTGAATACGAAATAGCAGACACGATCAACAAACTCTTTAATGTTGAGTTAGCTTTTCTCTCGTTGCTGGACAAGATCATACTTCAAAGCAAATTAAAAATGTGAAGCCAAATTCAGATTGCAATGCAGGCAACAGAAATCTTCCTGTCAGCCTCAATAAAAGCAGGTGTAAGTTTTCAGTATTAGTCCAGTCCACCCAATTCACATGTCTTTCTGTCTTTATCTAATCTAATACATGGTCGTGAGATAAATTACAGAAGCGTATGATAAATTGCATTGCTATTCATTTTTGGCAAGATCACCTATACTCTGGCCACTAATTCATCTCTGCCAGGATCCATTGTAACATACCAGATCCTTGAAACAGCCTCCAAATAATGTCATTTCATTTTCTTTAAGAAAACAAAGAAATTATATCTGCTGGCAAATATCCTCTTTACCCTCACCAAAATAGATGGTTCCTCATTGCCACCTCCGCAAAATCGCGGGTATAAAAATATCAAAAATTATTTATAGCATTAAGAGTCTCAAAGATTTTAGGTCTTTATATTCTATTTGAATGGGAAACTGTGATATGATTTAGGTTTAGGGATTTCAAAGAGTCATTAATTCGGTTATTTTTGTGTTCATTGGTTTTTTTGGCTAGAGACTTGCTAATACAGATAGCATACACAAAACTGAGTACGAAATCTGCAATATGCTGTAATATTTTTTCCAGTGCTTATTTAGAGCAGTTCACCACTCTTGAATAAAAGCACCATCCTGAATCACACCAGTACCACCTCGGACCCACACATTCATGCGTCTCTTTTACCATCCATATCCATCTGGGAGTAGAAAGAGGAATATCCCATTAAAGCAAAAAGGGAAGATATCTTCTTTCCCCTTACACCCACTGGATCCGTCTCTGCC
Organism: Balaeniceps rex; assembly: GCA_013401315.1. Lineage (NCBI taxonomy): Eukaryota > Metazoa > Chordata > Aves > Pelecaniformes > Balaenicipitidae > Balaeniceps > Balaeniceps rex. The sequence continues at coordinate 25,355 of VYZW01000717.1, forward strand.
TTCCGTATGAACTCTGCTGGGTAGCGAAGGCCGGCGGTGAAGCGCCCTTTAATGTGCAAGGAAATTGGGAAGATTTGAACGTGAGGTGTTGGGAGGTATGAGCTAATGAAGGCTGACTTTGTGAGTTGTAGGAGAGCTCCCCGTTGCTACTAGCAAGAAGGAGCACCAAGACAGTAGGTAGGACTGCAACACAAAAGCTGGTGTCAAGCCCATTGATGGCAGAGACCCTCGGTCCCACCACCAGTGTAAGCTGTTGGACATGCTGGGGTGGTGGTGGGCACCAGGCTTCATCCTGAGCCAGCCCCATGTCCCACCACTATGCTGCTGAGGAATAGGGGAAGCAGCGAGCTGATGGCAATTTTGGCTGGAGGAGACACGTTAGTGCCCATGCCCCGGCCCAATGCCAGCCTGGGTAATTCTTTCCGCTCCTCGGCATTGCCACTTCTACTGCCGACAGCCGCCTCCTCCTCCTCGGCCTGCCATAAATTGCTGTGAAATGGTGCCGTGAACCATCCAACAGCTGCTGAATTTCACCCAGGAGACTGCTGCACCTCAGTGGTAAGTGAAGTGGTTTTGCATATCAAGATTTTAAAGCAATTTGGGGCATTTTGAGATGGAAGACACCATTGATGTGAAAAGACGATTACCATATTTACTGCAAAATCCATTATCCACCCCATGAAAACACGAGCAGTACTTCAAGACAGAGCATGTATCTGCAGGATGATGTGAAAACCTGGCCTTGCTGGTGGGAGGGAAAGTTTTCCTGGTGATTTCAGGGAGGTGAAGGCTTCTTCCTACACTCTTTAGGAGCAGTTGAGGCATAATGGTTATGTCCAGCTAATTGGATGCATCTCTATAGGCACTTGAGAAATATGATAGACAGATGCATTCAGCTAGATAGATATCCCCTGGTGTAGCGAGCTGAAGTCAATTACGGAGTTAAACTGTGAAAGATTTGACCTGATGTCATTTATATCTCAAGTCATAATTAACACTTAAAGTTCAACTCTATGGCAATTTTCTTTTAATAACACTTAAAACGTATATAGAGCTCAAAGAATTGCATAGACATGATGAAGGATGACTTGAGTGGATGCCAGAATTTCAGCGTTAGTAATTAATCCTTAAAACACCTTTGCAAGGCATATGGGTAACATCATCTCTCTTCAGTTTCTCCTTTGAAGAAAAGTGGGGTTTGCCCAATGCCTCCCCAAAGTCCATGGCACCTGGAGACAAGGATTGAGGCTTTTTCAGCTGCTAAACCAGCAAACACTCAGCTCAGCCTGGCTCCCATCTTTTTGTTTTGATATATTTTTTAATTTTACCACAATCTTTAGAAAGATTATGGACAAATTGCTTGTCAAATGGCCTGGTTTTTCCAATTAGAAGCTATGCAAATGCAGAAATAAAAATCTGCCATAAACACAGCTTCTGCTTCTAAGATTTTCATGTGGATGAAATATGAACCTCGCTGGGGGTAGAAACATGCTCTCGGACTGAGACCTTGTAAGGTGAGATTCGGCTCGCTGCAGATTTTTATGGTCAAGTTATAACTGCCGGTAAAGCAGGGGTTTAAAATGGAAGTGCTGACAAAACTTTTAAACTACAACAGTGGAAATGGTGCCGCAATAATTTATAATCTACAGGCAGCTTTGGATTTATTATCACAATGACAAATGCACTGTCATTGTTAATAGGATATTTCCCAGCAAGGACTTCTTGTTATGCAAGCCAGGTTCACTATGTCATGCAGCATGATAGCAATAAAGTCTACAAGAATTTGTAATGAACTTCAATTACTAATAGATTATGGTTAATGGGAAATATGTGCAGTAAAGATATGGGTTTTTATATGCGCCTTCTGGTACTCTACAAGGCAATGATTTATGCTACAATTTATGTTAACGTTCTCCAGTACGAAAAAAAGCCTAAATTGGTGGAAAGCCACTCCATCCATAACAAATATTTAAGATAATTTTGCACATCACGTAAATGAAGATGTAAAATTAGATATTAATCCATTTCATTTTAGCATTTGTATTTTTATTAAAAATGAAGACTTTGCCCTACTGTGTAATGACATTAAAAAATCCTATCATGGGCTGCAAGCATGAATTACACCGATGTAGAAATGGCGACAGCAACTGCGCTGTAAGTGCATTTGTTCAATTTGCTGTTGTAATTAACAGAGCAGTGAGAATATTTTTCTATGTATGATTTAAAGTAACAGCTCTGAAGCCGCACAGGCAGATGTGCTTGGTGCGGAGGGGATGTATACGTGAAGACCGGGCTCCTTTGGAGGGTGTCAGCCTTTTCCTCCCCAACTTTTGCTCTTCCAAAGTGGCATCGCTCCAAAGCCGTGCCTCATCCGTGGACAACAGGCTGTTCCCTTCCCTGCACAGCAAACCTCCCATGGGAATTACTTTGGGAAATAATCACCTGATGCAGCATCAGAGCCATGAGCTCACGCTTACTTATCAGAGGGACACAGGCCTGGGTGCTTGCCTGATATTTCAAAGGAAGGTTGTTGTTCCTCCTCCTCCCTCCCTCCCTCCAGCTTTTTTCTCCTGTACCTGTAATCTAATCTGTATATTCCAGGTTTATGCGCCCGTGAAATGAAAAGAAAAAAGAATGTCTCCCAATTCAAAAACAAACGCTGTTCAGAACCATCGCTGATGAACATTAAGGGTTGCATTTACCCAAAGTCACATTTCTGCAAAATGTTTACACTTCATATCTGAAACACATATTTAGCCAGAAAGGGGCACCCATGCATAAAGAACTTGCAGGATCATTTCTGGAATATTTTTAATACAGGTAGCCTCACGCCCAGTTTGTTTCAATCAGCGTTATGCTGGTTTAAGACCACTGTTCTCAGCGAACCTCTGTGTAAAGCCTACAAATTCACTTTCTAGGGTTGCAAGTGAGGAAGACCCATCCCGGTGGCCCACACATCCAGCTGGGGGTTTGCAAAGAGCAAGGCTGGTCTGGAGCTGTGCTTTTGGACTAAAACTCTGCTGGTTGAGATAAAACAGACTTTCCGAGAGGAAAACAATTAATTTGGTGCAGAAAGCACATAGGTAAGCTCAAAATTGCCGTATAAATCCCAGTCCGTGGACAGGCTGGACTCCCCAAACGTGCTCTGGAATAGCAGTATCTCACTGTACAATTAAGGGTGATTCTCGCATGAAAGTGTGGCTCTTCAGGCTATTAGGAAGTTGTTTGAAAGATTTACAAAAACTCCTTTGGTTTTTATGGTCAAATGAGCATAAAATTGTGCTTCCCCACACTCATTTCCTACTAAATAATACTTATAGTACTTCTTGGAAATGTGTGTGTGTTACAAATTTAAAATGAAAAATAATTCATCCCTTAAGGATGCTCTTCTGATTCAGTTTTACCCCAGCCCCTTAACAGAAGCAGCTGCGTATACAGAATGGAGCTCACTGTAATTCCCCCCCACACACACACACAGTTTCTTAATGAAATTCATAGAATCACAGAATGCTTTGGGTTGGAAGGGACCTTTAGAGGCCATCCAGTCCAACCCCCCTGCAGTGAGCAGGGACATCTTTAACCAGATCAGGTTGCTCAGAGCCCCGTCCAACCTGACCTGGAACGTCTCCAGGGATGGGGCCTCCACCACCTCTCTGGGCAACCTGTGCCAGTGCTTCACCACCCTCATTGGAAAAAATTTCTTCCTTATATCTAGTCTAAACCTACCCTCTTTTAGCTTAAAACCATTACCCCTTGCTCTGTCGCAACAGGCCTTGTTAAAAAGTTTCTCTCCATTTTTCTTACAAGCTCCCTTTAAGCACTGCAGGGCCGCACTAAGGTCTCCCCGCAGCCTTCTCTTCTCCAGGCTGAATAACCCCCAAAATTGTCCTCAGAAGCAAAAGCAGTGGCAGAGGACCGCCCTGACATGTCTGGTTTTAGATAAGGAGTCTTCTTCTCCAGCCTGGGGTGAAAGTGCCTTTTCCCCCAGTGAATTCTGCTTTCAAACAAGACCCCGTGCAGCTCCATGCCCCCAGCAAGCGCTGCCTCTCCCCGGCCTCTCCCTGTCTGATTAAAGAGGGGAAGGAGCTCTCATGTGCATTCATATCGAATCTCCTTTTTTTGTGTCCTTTTTTCTTTCCAGATCATCTCTGCTGTTCCTCGTCTTTCCTGCTCTCTCCCACATTTTCAGAACAAACCTCCCCCAAAAACTGTATAAAGCTTTTTTTCTTGTATTTTTTACCTCTGCTAAACAGAAAACAACAGGACCCGCACGTGTATCTTGTTGCTGGGTTTTCTTGTTGGATTTGTTGGGGTTTTTTTGTTTGTTTTTGTTCTGGCTCCCAAAGATATGTCACTCCTGACAGGGTTGATGTGGCAATATTCAGCGGTCACCTCCTTCACACGCACCATTTAGAAGAGGTCACTGACAGCACAAAAGAGTCACAAAAATAATTGTAACTTTAATTTGTTTCCCATTAGAAATGCATGCAGCAATCTGTCCTAATGAGAGATTTTCTTTCTTTCCCACTTCAGTATGTCACCATAACAGCTTACAGATATACTGAGGTCTTCTAATGCAGGAATCTGTGCATAGCACTGTGTAAAAGCAGTAATAGATTTTGTTCTGTTCAACAGCTGAGAAATATCATGGAAACATCCTAAACCACACTGGAATTAATATTTGATCACTAGGAGAAGAGTGTGTTTGGAACAATTCACTCTAAAATGAATATAAACAGCTAATAATGCCCTATATGGTCTCTTGTAAATCACTTCAAATCTTTAATAATCTATATTGTATCAGGAATGTATATGCAAAAATAAAACATAATTCCTTGAAGCTAAAGTATTACCTGAAGTAAACCATTTCAACACTGAATCAAATTATTTCAATGGCAGAAATCACACCTGTCTCACTGGGTAAACTGAGTATTCGGACTATTAAATGCATTCAAGCAACTATATCGTATTCCACTATGCATTGTGCCTTGTAGAGAGCATAACACTTCTTAAAACTGTAAAATCATTTAGCAAAACAAATGCATCAACTACCGGAGTAGAGACAGCCCCACACAGAGAAGGGACTGAGGAGGTGAAGCATCTTCTTGCTGGACATCCTATACTATATATTGGGCAGATTTATCTGACATGACCCCACTGAAAATGAAACAAATCCCACTGAAACCTGTCAGTTTGTCATCAGAGTTCATTTTCACATCTTCCGTGTTACAAAGCTCACAAGCCACGCGTGGCCCTTGCTGCCAGGCTAGAGAAAGGCTGCGACCAGGAGGTTTGTGTGTTTAGCTAAAATACCAAAAAGCCCTGTGTGACAGCAGGAGCTGATTCCTAACAAAGGCTTTGCATCAGGGCTCATTAGTGAAATCCACCTCTCCAGAAGGGTTGTTACCACTGCTGTGCCTCGACTGTCTTCAGCTGCTTTGCTCTTGCAGAGCCAGTAGGGACCTGCCCACAAATCGCTCTGCAGATGCAACATCATAAAAATAAGTGAAAATACAGGGAGAGTGAAGCAGTGCCACTAAATGGAATTGGCTGCGGAGGCAGGAACAGGCAACCATCGCACATGCAGAAGGTGTGAGGCCACTTTTAGGGTAACTGGGGGTATGAGAACTTGAAGTCACAGCAAGCCCAAGAGATCCCCTTGAGCAGCCACCCAAATGGTTGGTCGTTCTGAGCCTCCACTCTTGCCAGCTGCACTGAGAAGCTGTAATTTGTTTGTTTGGTCTGTAGAGAGTTTTTAAATGAAGGTGATGAAACCATGTATAGTTCTTGGTTATTTTGTAGGAAATGGTCAGGTTTCTGCAATGCCTGAGTGGATGGGCCAAGTTACACCTGATTATACAACATTCATACGATAAAGCACAATTAACTGCTTAGTGAGTTACACATTCATAGAGTAGTACAGAATTAATTGGGTATTAAATCTCACTTATAACAACAGATATTAATACTGATTTTTTAACAGGCTCCAAAAATTCTATATCAGTACTGAAGTAAACTAAGCCATTTATAAATTATGATAAATGTATTTCAGCTGTTAACAATTCATATCTGACTATTTGTTTTGGATCAAGAAGCAAGAAGAGGTTAAGTCATGGCTCAATCACTATTGCGCTCAGGTTGTTATTAAAAAGCACCTTCCCGTCTCTTTTTTCACTGCATTCAGGCTTTCTTAACTCTTCCATTACCTGACGCTTTAGTTCAGGAGGAGCAGTTTTAGAAAACTCACAAGTTTCTGTCAGGAAATCCAACAACAGCTCCCCATCCTTGTTCCCTTCAATAAAGCAGCTCGTTATGTCCATGTAGGATGGGAGCTCGTGGACCTGGTACTTCAGCCCGGCTGAATCCAACATCTTTTTGATGTCATCAGAGGAAACGTAAGAGCAGAGATCATCTAAAGGTAAGGAAGAACTGTACTTCTTCCACAGCGTTTCCCAGCCACTGTTTCCTGAGAGATAAACCACCAGAAAAATGCTCAGGAATAAGGAAAATCACTATTTGAACAAATTTTTGATCATTTGGGTTTTTTAGCAATTGTCCTCATTGCAAACGGGGTCTCTCCAGGGTTAGGACATATGTCCTGGGGCATGGTGGAGACGGCTGCCTCCCTGTTTCTGTGCCTCAGGGTTGGGGGCTGCGGGAGGGGATGGACACGTTACCTACCCCAGAGCCCTAGCACCTCCCACCGAGCCCCCAGCTGAGGCCAGAGCAGCTCAGCGCACTCAATCCTCCCACTTTCCACTCCCAACACGCTGCACCCCTCTGCTTCATGCAAATAGGGGGCATCCTTCATCTCAGGGACATCCTTCTATAGTCCACATGCTGAACACTAGCTATTCAGTGCCAACTTCTTGATTTAAACTATTCCCTATACTTCAGCTGCCTGTTTGGAAGACCAGATCCTCTCCTGTTCCTTCACCTAATTACTTTGTGGTCAAGATACATGAAACACTTATTGCCAGTAAACTATCTCTCTGCTATGTGAAATACGTGGGGTGTGAAACCCTGATCACATTGTCCATGCGGCTGGATGTGTGATGGAGAAAAGGGTGGGATGGACAGAGATGAGGATGAAGCTGCACCATCCTCCCAGGCTTCAGCATTCGCTCCCATCACACTCACATGCTCTTGGGCATGGGAATTGAGAGGGCTGCCCCTCACCCCAAGCAGACCTCCCCAGTGGTGCTAGAAGGACATTTTGGCTGTGTACTATTTGGTTGTGCAAAGATGAAGGGTGAGGAAGGAAAAAGCTCCTGTAGCACCACAATCACCTCCAGTACTAAGCTCATGCCGAGCCCATGCTTGTGCACGCACCTCTTCTCAAGGGATGTTTTACAAAGAAAACCAGCTGAGTAAGCTAAAAACTCCCCAGATATGTCTTCACATCTTTATTTTCCCTCACCCTGGATCTGTGATTCAGCGTTTCTACTATAAATCATTTATAAAAGGATCACCCAGAATGACTGGACGGGATGAAAATAACTTGGAGTCTAATGTGTAGCTCTTGAGAGTTATGACCATAAATCTCCATAACTACTAAAACCAGTTGCTTGTCGGTTTTGCAAATGCTTTGTCTGCAAACAGTTATTTATAGTCAAATAAAGAGTTTGGTGTTTAGAAGAGGGCTACAATATTTTCTTTCACCTGGTGGAAATTGAATGCAGAGCACTAATTGCAGAAAATTTGCTGGTGTCAGTGTTGTGTGACTCAGTGCCATCTCTGAGCTGAGCAATTATACACTACCTGAACGAAGCATTATTATAATAGCTCTCGATAGGCTCAGCATATGGCACTACTTTTGTTTTCAAGGTGATGTAAACAGATTTTTTAAATGTGTTAAAAATAACGCTGCATAGCTCTTGCAACTCGCCTGTTCTCCCGGCAGGGATGGAGCAAGAAGGATTGCAACCTTCACCGACTGACCAAGCCCTCTCCTATCAATCCTATTCCCAGACTGGTTTTTAATTAACACATCCTAATGTGTTTGTGTTGGAGATGACATTACCTTGATTTTTGGAAATGAGCTTTGTTCTGCTTATCTTTCAGTACCTCTTTTTGCTTCAGTGCTCATTTTCATAATGCTTCTTCCTTCCCCTCTCTATACTCTTCTTTCGCCCAAGGTTTCCCCCTTCCTTTCATCTCTGCTATTCTGAGCCCTACTCCTCTCTCCCATTTTCTTGCTGGCCCCGGCAATTTCTGCTCCAATTCTGCTCCATCAGAAAACAGAGTCGCCTAACCCAGAGAGGACTTCAAATACTTTTCATGAATTCAGATTTTTAATCACATTCATTTTGAATAGACACATGTTCCTCCCTGTATTCACATTTCATGAATATCCAAAGGGAGAGGTTAAGCAACTGGAAAAGAGTTTCAATTAACTATACGCAGGTAATCAGCCATAGGCTGATATTGTGATCTATTCTTGTTCAGCCACAGAACAAGAACAGTAACTCAGATCATTTAAAATACAGATTTCTTGTAGTGAACTGCTTGAAAACACTTTAAACCAAAAACATTTGGGAGAAAAATAGTTTGAATAAATTCAGGTCAGAGAAGTGCCACTTCACTGTGGACACTTCATGAACACAAAAAAGGAACTTCACAAAACACATTACAGTTTGCAGACAAGGCCAAATTCAGCAAAAAATTAAGTTTAAACCTCTGAACAAATAACACTTAACATCCCTGACAAAATTATCAGATGTGACTGTTTACACAACTAAAATTTCCATAGCTTGTGAGGCAAATTAAAGGCTTTCTAGAGCCAAATTACACCCCGCCATTGCGGTATCTCTACCATACCTTGCCCACAGTATTAAAAGGTCGTCATTTACTCCGCTCCCACATTTTCCTGCTGGATTGACCACAGAGCATCTCCTTGAGATCTGAAACAGCCTAAGAATGCTGCTTTCCACCCAAAATGATGATATTAAGGAAATGGGCAGTTTGAGAAGAAAATGAACCATATGTGCTCTAACACCTGCTGTACGGCACAGCCAAGCCCCGTCGTAGCCGTTTGCTTAATGCCGCAAGTCTCCAGGAGCGAGATAATGTGGTGCCCAGCCTGAAAAGCCTTTTGCAGAAAATAGCAGAGGCTGAAGGAGTTCTTGCAAGCAAGAACAGAGCCTCTTGCCTGTTTCATGGTTCTCTGCTGTCCTCCATCACTGGCCAGGCTGTAGGATGGGAAAGGGCAGAAGGCGAGAGAAAGTGTTTTGTGCCCATGGCACAGGTTTGCTGGCTCACAAAGCCTTCTGCTTTACAACCTGCAGCACAGAGCTGTGCAGATATAGACAGCGTGCAGATTTCAATGGATGTAGATGAGCGGACACCATTTATTATGCAGCCAGTTCACCTCTATGGGTGATAAAGGATGTTTTAAATAAAAATGTGCGTTGGTTTCTAGCTGGCCTGTGTTGAACTCGCAGGAACCCCAAAGGTCCTCATGGCTCTGGCCCAACCGAGCAGCGCTGGTGGAGCAGCTCTCACCTGACACCAGGATAATGAGGAGCTTTGCCTGTGTTTCCAGGAGGCTGTGGAAATACCGGATAGTCGCTGGGACATCTTTCACGTAATACAGCATCTGGAAAGAGCAGAGATGCTTACAGAGATACAGTGTGGTCCTGGTGAATGTTATAACAGGTACCACTAGGTAAAAGAAACCAAATGGGGGCAATCTTGAGAGAAGAGCAGCGGGATGATAAGACACCTTAGCGCAACGCTGGGCAGTGGGCTCACGCCGCAAGCTCGGGGCTGTCACTGCCTTGCCTGCTCTCTGGCTCTCCCAGGACCAAGCTCATGCTCATTCATTAACCTGAGATAAAAAGAGTTGCCTTTCTTAGCAGCGAAGATAGCTTGTAATGGCTTCAGTGAACTTGGAAATACAAAGGCAATTTCACAGAGAGGACAAGGAGCTTTGAAAACACCAGTTAAAATGTATTTTTAGTTGACTGCCACCCACAGCCTGGTTAATAGGACTACTGTGCTCAAAGTTGCTTTGCTGTAACTCATCTTTCATTTCTGCAGTTCACTTATGCTTAAGTACTTTAAATTACAAGGAAATAAACTTACCTTTCTTCCCCTTAGAGTGGATAATGAGGTCACATACTTCATGCATACTTTTAACAGCCAAGTCTTTGACAACATTTACTTTGCAGAGACTTTTACCTGGATCATGTGAATGAAGTCCCATTTTTTAGACTTCTTTTCTGCATTCATTCGACTTTCATATTCATAAGCTGTCTCTTCATGCCAGGTAAACTTTACGTTCTCGACGCTTGATGTCTCAGCCACGCGCTCTGAAATATGGGAGAAGGCAGGACAGAGTCATCTCAATTGCAAATACGGGACCAATTTCCATTCAGAGCTTTAATACATCCAAAATTCATATTTAGGTGGAGAGTTTGGTACCAGTTTAACACAGCAGTGGAATATTTAAAACCTTGAGCCCGTATGTGAGAAGGGGGCTGCAAAGGTCTTTGTGGGATAAAGCCTTAAGAGGTTCTGATGCTTTACTCTTTGCACCTTCATTTGGGCTCCTCCAGTCTTTACCTGATTAAAAAAAAAGAAACTCTTCCCCACAACTGACTCAAGCAGCATTAAAAGATGTTGGCTGGGATAAACAGTTAGGAGGCCACGAGAAGCACGTTTCGTGCTGAATGGGAGAAGAGGTGATGGCCCCTTCGTTTAGGTGCCATGCAAGACCTGCATGGCTGAGCAGAAGCCAGGTCATGGCAAAGGGTTTTCCAGAGACTGAACAAATAAATACAGGGGCTCAAGGACGGATCAAGGGGACTGTGTTTTGGAGAGGAAACACAATTAAAAGCTTGAGAAGGACAGAGAAAGCAAATGGCGCACTCTGGGAATGTGTCACGGGGGTGGTGGGAGAGGGAAGGAGCTTTGCTCCATCAGCAAGGACCCATATCTTGGCATTCGGCTTCTGCTGTGTTCAAAAAATTTTTCAAAAGCCCACAGTTTCGGCCAACTGCTTCAAGTAAAAGGGATAATAGCGTTATGAAGCAAAGACTGGTATAAAGAATGACACATGGCGTGTTTTCAGACCTCGATACAACGCACATCCAGCAACTGAGGAAAGCAGAAAGCTGGAGAAGTAGATTCAAAGAATAAGTTATACCAAGGGCCTGGCTCATCACTGCATTTTTTTGATTTTTATGGGAGCAAACCTGAGAGCTAATTTCATGATTTAGGGGATGCCGGCATACTAATGTCCATCTGCTGGCATATGGAGCTCATCTCACTGAGCTCCTGCCTGGCGCTCGGGATTGCTCCAGGACAAAGCTAGCCCTGATGAGATTCCTGTGCTTCGCTGGAGTTAACATAAATTTAAAACTTAAATGGCCCAAAGGCAGACTGAGCCTTAGCTACAGAACACATGTTCAAACCAACATGATTTGCTAAGACCAGCACCTTTATACTACTAATCACTATGTTTCTCCTTTTGGGCTCTGATTAGGACATATCCCGGTCAGAGAGATGAGAAATGCTCCATCAGTGCTTATCTCCTCTCTTTTATGGCTGGAAATGGGCCACCCCATGCCTGCTGCTGTTACTCTGTTCACTTCCATTTATCAGTCACTGGCCTCAGCGCTTGCAGTTCAGATTTAATTTGTTGGTTTAAACTCGGGCTTCATTCAGCAGCAGTTCATATCACCATCACAAATAATCTGGTGCAATCTGGTTCAGTTCAATTACTAGACAGTCTGCGAGGAGACGCTAGGAAGAAAACTGAATTGCTTGCCGAGGTGGGCTTTTAAAGTCAAAATTTCAGAAAGGGCAAACTCATTCTGATTATGGGAAGTTTCTGCCCAAAGATTCACCTGAAGCCAAAACATAGCGCCCTAACTGTTTTGAAAAGTTTTCCTTAATTTTCTCCTGGGCTCAACCCAGATTGTTGTCTGGGTCAGAAGCCGGTCGTGTGCCCTTGATGGGTGCCATCAAAACCAGACTGCCTGCAGTTATGCCGCGCTATGCAGGCAACGGCAGCGCAGCTCAGTCGTGGTGTGACTGACACTCCAACCATGGTCACCAAGTGCCTTGACCTGGACATGGACCAGGAATGGAGGAAAGCCACAGCCTGGCCATGGGGCTTTGAGGAGAGCCTCCGTCGTACAACGCAACCCAAGATAAACCTCAGTTTGTCATCGCTGCACATCCCAGCATGAAGTTTCTCTTGTGAGCGTGGCTTCTCCTTCCCAAGGAGAAAATATCCGGTTAGGCAGAAAACATAACTACTGAATCCTCAGAGGCACAGATAATGTTTCCAATTCTCCCCGGAAAATCTTAGGGCTTAGAAACCTAATTAATGATACCTACTGGGGACATGATTAATTACCAAATAAGAAAGTTTAAAGAAAGAAATTCAGATGAATGTTTCATTTTGAGTTTAGCATAAAACTTAAAATAAGGACAACATCTTATATTTTCTTTAACTTTCTTCTGGAAAGAAACTCACTGAAGTAGGATAGGACTGGTGGTAGGTGGCGAGACCACTAGGAAGATTCAGCACAAATCCAGTCCCACGTAGCCTATGGTTAATGGCCCAGACAGGACAGAAATGCTGTGTGCAAGTGCCCAAACTGTCTTATAAACAGAGCAGATGCTCTGTTGCCCATCCTTCACCATCTCAGCCTGGAGTAATGTAAAAGCTCCTGGGATTTTGCACGAGCCATCTTTTCAAAGATCAGGTCCATGTAATACAGAGACAGATATAAAAAAATGATGTGTTTCCTGGGAGCCTTTGGTGCTTCCAGTGACTCTGAACTCTCCCACTGCAGGGAGAAAGGGATTGTTACTATTATTATTTTTTTCTTAGACTTCCACAAGTTGCTCCATACTGGGAATGCTTCATTTTTAAGGCCTTAAGCAAGAGTAAGAGTTGGAGATTTACAGCGTGGTTTTGCAGTCTGGTATTTACTACTGTTTGGAGCATTTCCAACAACGCAGACTGCTGACGAGGTTCATTCGTTGCTGCCAGCTCCATTCAGCACCTGCATTCTGGCAAGGTGTGCTCTGCTCGGGGCTGCTCACAGCCTGTACAGTTGTAGCTGGTGTCACCTCCATACAAAAGCATAATTACCTGCTAAGGTAAAGCCTGGTAGGTGTTAATCCGGTGATAATCAAACTGTGGATTGATATTTAATGCTCGCTTTGTAGGGCAATTTGACCAAAGCACCCCTGCTAACATTTAATCCTCCTTGGAAAATGCTTGGTTTTCCTTCATGAATGTTGCTTAGACCTTTGGGCTGGTGGAGGGAAACAAGCTCTAAGCCACAGAGCACACAGCAGAAGTCTTTCCTATCCACCTTGCTTTCTTTCCCATGTTTTCAAAATCAAAGGATGGTAACTAATTTATTGCAACACTGTGAGGTTTAGCTACTTGTTATTTGGAAATGATTTTTAAGATATGTGAGAATTACCATGAGACACTAAAATTTTCCCTTCAAAGTTGAGGAAGGATCCTGATTCAGTGCAAGTTGAAAGAGAAAAACTTTCTCTCTGAAATGTGGGGATTTTATTCTATTCCCATACAATCACCCACCAGTTCCCAACTTGCTTAGCTTTTAATGTCTGTCTAGTCCCAAGCGTTTGCCACGCAGAGTTCTTTTGCAGTGTGAGAGACTAAGATTTTAATGAGAGACTGAACATTGTTGAAAGGCAAAAAAAAGCACGATAGTGACTTTTTTAACTTCTAAGAACCAATTCTGACAAGAACTCATTTGAATGTGGGGTCATCCAGCATTCAACTCTTTTTTAATGCATTTAGAGTACTTAATGTAAATTTAATTTATTTAATGTAAAAATACCTTTGTACTTGAAGATTTGGTCAGCACTTGGCTCTATCACATCGTTGTTGATGGTGACCCCTGGATATCTGGCTTGTACTTTTGAGAGGATCAGCAGGTCAATCTCACCTAGGGAAGCAGGAGACATGAAATACAAGATGAAAGCAAAGCTCAGGAAAATGTTATCTCCACCACCATCACATCCCCAATTTTGAAGACTGATGCCTGCCATTCACGTCCAGAAAATGTACCACATATAGGTACATGTAGCTGCTTTGTATTCTCAGCAGATTGCCACTGAGGGTTTAGCTCTAGGATTTGACAAAAATTTAAATATCAGTCCCAACTATCTTTATTCCTCCTCTCGGACTACCACCATCAGTGCCAAGGGAAAACCAGATACAGTCATGCCCATGGCGTGACCTCGTATCTTCTGGACATGACCTAACCTCCCAGGGGAGATCCTAAATGACTCTGATAGTACCAGTTCTGATGGTCCCAAGTCACCAGTGAACCTGGCAGGATTTCTTAGGAGTCAGTAAGAGCATTTCTAGCCAAACGTCTCACTGGTTACCAGGTCATGTGGGTGAGGGAGAAGAGAGTATGTATTTACACTGGAATCAGAAACAACACTCAAGTCTGTTTGTCTTTAGTGTCCTGTGACTTTTTCCATTAGTACAATGAGTAGTGCACATACCATTTATGTTTATCTAACCCCTGTTTACAGAATACCCCAGAGCTGACTGTATTTTCTTTGCGAGGAATAGCTCTCTCTGGACACTGTTCAGGCTAGCTGCAATTATTTTACCAGTGGAAGTACCAATAGATACAACATTTCAAAATTTAAAAAGAGCTGCCATCGCTCTTGGCCACCTCTCCCCATCTGCGATATAGGAAGCTTGGGGAGATGATGCTCCTGACTGAGGCATGGGTCCAGAGACAACGTCGCGCTGGCTTGCTTAGCTTCCTTAGGGTTCACTTCTGCTTATTGTGCTTGAATAAATTTTAGGTGGAAAAAATAATAGAAGAATAAATTAAGGCCGAAAGAGTGAAGCAGAGGGTAACTGTGGTGAATAATAGACCCAGGGGTCATGTTACAGACAGATATTGAGCTTTTTCCTGAAGGATGTACTTGCGCTTACACACAACTCCATGTTATAAAATTCCCTACAAATGAACAAAATTACGTACTGAATGCAAGATCATCCAGCAAACCCTGATGGCCAGAGACAGACCCTTGCTGAGGGACTGTGGAGGGGGTGTTCCCATCAAATTTGCACAAGCTCTGCCCATCCTCATGATTTTCAGTGCCCCTGGGCTCCCAACGGCCCCTTCAGCCTTAGCTCAATTTTCCAGAAGATTTGAGGTACAAAAAGAAAATATTAGAGATTAAGTAGCCATAATGTGTACCCCAGAGCTCAACCCAGCACAGCAGGTCCTCCCCTGGGAGGGTCCTTTTCACTACGAAGAGCTCTCTGCCTGCTTCTGGCCCCACGACACATCACCATGGGTCAAAATCAGGCACCCCAGCCCAGGTGTCACCTGCTCATTAACACCCCGAGAGTTTAACCCAGAAAGTTAAATCTTTTCAGAATTATGTGCCTTTCTTAAAGCAACTAATAACACCAAAATTTACATGGCATCTGTGCAAGCATGTTCTTTGAGGGAGAGACGTTGGATTTCTGAAGTAGCAGAAATAGCTGCAGCTTTGCTATCACTGCAAACCTGTGTTCTGTTGGAATATCAGAGCAAAGTCACTCGTCTGCAGGCTGCCGTGGTAAAATCTGGGAACACAGAATTTTTAATGAACGACTGCAATATTTTTGATTTTTGGTTGCTTTACCAACTTTCTGTAAAGTGGATTAGCCCTTTGAAAAGGCTGTGCAGGTCCTGATAAAAAAAAATTTGAATTTCGCATTTCCATATGTGGGTAGGTTAATATATTCCCTTCCACTCTTCTGTGGCCAAACCACCCTTGTATTGTTTTTAACCAAAAAAAACACCCCTTTGATTCATAATTTAATCCACAGCCTTAATTGACTTCAGTTAGCTCTTTTATATGCAAACAAGTGTCCTGAGGCATTTTACAGTTAAATCTGTGGCAGCTTGCATTATCAACAATTTGGCAATTAGGCTATTCGAATTATTTAAACTCTCCAACACAATTACCTTTTAAAGGCTACCACTATGTTCACCATTAAGTTTCTAATTAAACATTTTACGTAACGGGATAGTTTATCGCACAGTCGCTACTTTATAGCAGCGTTGATGACTTTTATGGTTTTTAAAGGTACAGAGTGCTGCGCGCTGGAGTGTGAACTTAATAAGGCAGCGGCTGTAGGCGAAGGCAGGCGCTGTAGATGGGCGGGTGTAATGGGATATGATGCTGCATTAAATGGTTTGCTTGTGTCTTGAGGTGGAAAAATGGAAAGGAAACGCTTTCTTTCTGTGCTCCCTCCCTGCGAAGCGCAAGGGCGGATGGGACCAGGGCAGATCCCTCGCCATGGTTAGCTGGGGGAATTTGGGAATTTGCTGTCCCCTGTACCCCAAGGACCCATGGTGGGAACAAGCCAGCAAGGAGCAGGGTTTTGGTGGTGTTGAGGGTTTTTTTACATCACAAAATGAGCTTTGCCTGCACATTACTGATTGAATATCCATCATGCTAAGCTGGAGTGTTAACTCCCTGGTTAGGGACTTAAGTACCTCACTAAGAAAAGTGTTCCTGTTAAAAACAATATTTTTTTTGGCAGAAGAATGGTTTCCCTTGTTTGGAGAGCAATGTTCCTATTCTGTCACACTATCTGTTTTATAACTAACGCCCATCATTTACATACAATCCTTCTTACTTATTAGGAGAGATTGACAAAGCTGAAATTAGTCTTTAGAGATGGTATGACTAAAGCATTTAAACTAAATTAACTGTTCTTATAAAATTTAAGTTTGATGACTTAATGGGCAGAGCAGAATTAGAAAACATAGCTTTTAATTATGGGGGAACTTAAGCAAGAATTTAATGAGAAGCAGCCTCTTGATGTTATTGGTATTGTTTTTCCACCCAGTGAACTTCAGATAAGAGACTTATTTCTTCTGATTTCTTCTGGAGCTTATGTTCAGCTCCAGTGTTTTGGGGGACAGTAGCTCCAGGAGGGTCTTGTGCATTGATTGTGGTCAACAACTGCCTACAGGCAAAACAGAGGTCAGCTGAGGCTGTCATGTAGCAGGGCAGGAGGCAGCAATGATGGGGAGTTACCACATCTGTAAATAGTTGCAGGGGAGGGTAATTGCAATGCAAATAAAAATTTAATATTGGGAGGAATCTAAGATATTATGGCACTTTTTTTGCATAGAAACACTATGGGGCCGTTCAAGCCTCTCTCTGCCCTTCAGAAGTGATGGTGCAGAAGGAGGTTTCTCATGAAGGATACAAGAATCAGCGTGGGGAGACACAAGCTGTTTGCAGATGATGTGGCCACACACCAGCTAATGCCATCTGCTCCTGGAGCTGACTTTTCAAGAAAAGACTTATTTCCCACTCTGCTCCTTTCTGCAATTTGTAATCCTTTATTCTTTGAAAAAAAAAGGAAAAGCATATCAATATTGAAGCTCATAACATACCTGCTCCACCACCAACACTTAGAATGTTGATTGTAGACTTCTCATTTCCAATACTGAAAAACATTATTCATACGTTTTTGGAAAGCTAGAGAGGGTTAAATCCATTTTGTGAAGCACCAGAGATCCCATGAAGACTAAAATGTGCAGGACAAAATCAAATGCAATATGGGCATGTACAGGCATGCCTGCGAGCTGGCAGGAGGGATCAGAGTCAGAACTCTGCTCTTTGGAGATTCCTGATTTCCAGTTATTTTGGCAATTTGTAGAGGAGTTCTGCTTTTATTATGAGTGCACACAAGCAGCAGCAGGTACATGCCTTCTCTATGTCCGTGCTTTGAGGACCAGAGACCTCCCCGGGTCTGGACCAGCAGCTTAAAAATTATTTGTAGAAGTTTTACTTTTTTCAAAATGGGGAGGAAAAGGGGAGAGTGTAACGCATTTAAAATCCCTTACCAAGGCTTTGGCAGAGCCATAAACCCCTGGGCCCAGAGAAGGGCCTCCCCAGAACCAGGATTTGACCCCAGCTGCCTGCTGCCCGAGCCAGCCCGCAAAGCGAGGGGTCCAGCGAAAAACACGCACAGCAGGTAAAGCAGAAGCGTTATTTACACATACTAGAGAGAACCCGAATATTACTTGAAAAGATTACTTTTAGAAAGATGTTTTCAATCAAATTTAATGTTAGAATGTAATATCTGTTGCTGCATTTTAGAGTTGATTCAGGGTAAGCTATATTTGTGCGCAAGGAAACAATTCAGCCTTATCTCCTCCTTGCTAGGCAGGCTCCACCCTGAAGAACAGCCATTCGGTGGCGCGTCCAAGTGCAATCTCCAGCCAAACCCTATCAGAGACCTACAGAAGGGGTGGCTCGTGGGGAACAGCAATCTGCTTCTTGCAGGCAGCCCCCCGAGCCCAGCCAAGCCCATCCCCACCATGGGACCATGCCCCGGGCCATCCTTCAGCTCGATGTGGCCACCTCCCTGTTACCTTGCTATCACAGCCGGCAGCTCCCTCTCCATGAACTCCTGCATGCACTGGTGCTCGGTCGAATTGGCGAGGAAGAGGCGGAAAGACCGGACGTATCTAGCAGGGTCAGTGAACAAGCTCCTCATGGGCGATGCCATACTGGGGGTTGGAAGGGTGCAGGAGGGGACAGGTTGCTCCCTGCAGCTCTTCTTTCAGACCTAGAGAAGGAGTAACAAATGCCAGAGAGGTAAAAACCAACATGCACTCAGACTTTGCTCCACGTCCTCAGCCCTGCTACTTCGCCTTAAAGCACTTAAAAAAGTATTATGTAATTTTGCAATAGAAGCTGTAAATCATGTTTGAGCAGCAAAGGGTAATATATCATCTTTAATCTGTGCAGAGGAAATGCCAGCATTTTTTAACTGTGCTGACAGAGGGCTCTGTTAAAACCCAGTAAAAGGATCTTTAGACGGTTCTTAAATAAAAGAAAAAATCCCCTATTTCTTGAATGCATGGAGAGGCTCCAAAGACTTGGTCTGGATTAGAAGAAAGTGCAACGCACATCTCCAGAGATGCTGGCAGATGTCCCTATCTGGTTTTTTAATCTTTTGATGTTCTTAAAGGGAATGCTGATGGTAGGGTGAAAACAATAAAAACCTTATAAATGCACTCTTTATTTTTCTGGTTCCTCTGAAGATAATAGTATGATTCCCATGGGCTAAGGAGTTAATTCACGAAAGCCACGTGAGTTACTGGAATGGATGTTGTTGTAAACCCGACTTACACAGAGTTGGGAGCAGGGGAGGCAGAGTGTGCTACCGGGAAATGTAGGGCTGTACTTTGAAAAGTGCACAAAGACATGTTCATCCACCCTTAAACTGCAGTTTAAGTCCATCACATCTTGTCCTAACTGGCAAGGAGAAAGAAGTCCTCTTCTTTCTTGCGGGTCCCAGGCTTAAGGACCACACTGTATCTCTTACCATCAGATCTGATTTTCCTGCAGAGGTTACGTCGCAGCCAGCTCTCGTTATTTTTATTTTTCCCTTTGGATTGTTTCCAGCCAAGCCCTGTTGTTGTTGAAGTGCAGCAGCCAACAGCGAAAGCCTCCCACCTGCTGAGGTCCCCCAGCTCCCAGCGCAGCCAGGACGGCTTCCCTCGCCCCACCAAGACCCCACGCCACTTGCCTTTGCTCACCAGCGTGACCACTGAAATACAAACCATGGGCTTTTTCCAGACTACTTCTCTTGTCCCTTTGAATTATAATTCTGTTCTCTGTTGTGCCCAAGTCCCTCCCAGCTGCATATCAAATAACCACAGTTACGTCCCTCCCCCAAATCATGAACGGAGACACAAAAGAGTAGTAGGCTCAGGTTCATACTCGTCATTACCTCCCTTTCTGGCAGTGAACTGCTGATAACTTTTCTGACTAACTGTGCAACCAATTTTCCACCCACCCAATAGCTGTCTCATCGAGGCCACGCCTTCCTCAGTTGCTTATGAGAATGTCCTACAAGATGGTGCCAACCCTAAAGACCCTGTATAGGACCGCCGCCTTCTCCCCTATATGCCGGGACAGTTACAGCACCAGCACAAAAATGGGCTTGGCACAATTTCTCCCTGACATCTCCACGTTGCCTGGCCATCCCCTTATTCTCTTTCTGGTGCTCACTCCTTTTCAAAGGACGATTTCTAGGGACAGCCGTCGTGCTGAGCAGCTGCAGTTCGCCGGCTCCTCCTGCTCCTCCTGCCTCCTTTGCAACATTAACGTGAGCTGCTTGGCTTTGCCCACCTTCCTTTGCTGCTCATGCCAAAGATAACATCCAATTCATGACATGTTTTGGTTTTGCAGCCC
Source organism: Balaeniceps rex (assembly GCA_013401315.1). NCBI lineage: Eukaryota > Metazoa > Chordata > Aves > Pelecaniformes > Balaenicipitidae > Balaeniceps > Balaeniceps rex. The sequence continues at coordinate 45,602 of VYZW01000717.1, forward strand.
ATGAGCAACATCTCTACACATCCCAAAGGTTCCCACAGGAGGATGCATGGTGAAGGTTGGTGGCGACGCACCTCCTCCAGCACGTGCTGCTACCAGAGCCAATTAGCCAATCAGGTCTATTAGCAACGCCTGTTAATTGCTGTCCTTGAGGCAGTCCCAAAGACCAGCAGCAACCTCCGGAGAGGACCCAAGGTGTGATTTTCCCCCCATACCACCGCTGAGGCAGACCTGGCTTTCAGCACTCTCCTCGTGCCCTACCCCTCAGACAGCAAGGATGTTTTCAAGGGAAAAACCAGCAAACCCAAGTATGTTAAACAACAACAATGATGAAAAGGGCCTGGTAACAAGTAGATGGAAGAGCTTTAAAAATGCTCCGAACCAGATGCCCACAAGAGCCGGTCTGGAGTGACATGGGAAGGTGACGGCCCCCCCCCGGCCACAGAGCTCACCCCCCTGCCGCCTGCTTCAGTGAGCCTGGTGGTGTTAGATAAGAGAGGCAATCTGGCCTATGCGTTAGACAGACGGACCAACAAATTGCAGCTGAACTGACTCTGTTAGGCAGAGGACAATCGCTCAGGCTCGCAGGGCGATAGCCGCTCACGCTGCCCGCCCGGCTCAGCCGCCGCACGTGAGCCCTCTGGCAGGCACACTGACACCCCCAGACCCTTTTCCCAGATGACCAGCACTCGAATCCCCAGCAAAATCTGAATTAACCTGGGGAAACCAACTATCAGTTTTGCTAGAGAGAACAAGGAAGCAAAAACCTGGATGTACGTCAGGTGAGAATTACTGCTAATCCACCCTGAAAATAAAGTGGTATATTCCTTGTTTACCCATTCCTCTGCTCTGGCCAACACCTCGCTTTTTACTTTAAGTGCATAAAGAGGCTTTGCCATTTGCCACTAATATATTTTACTACTTTTCATCTTGAAAAAATATTTTGCAGTTAATAAGAGGAGATTCAGATAATCGACCTTTTACCTATGCCTCCCCCTACTTCCCGTGATTTAATTTGCTGACGTCCCCTGCTCGGCGGTCTCTAATGAGCAGCTGAGATTCATTTTCATGTTAGGTGCAGTTCAAGGAATTTGTCTCATTTATTTCATTACGCTTTTGGCTGTTTGAATTTGCCCCATTTATTTCATTATGTGTTTTGCTGTTTGAATTGCAGCCAGTTAACTTCAAAAATGAGTCAAGAAAAGGAAGAGAAGGATTTTTTTCTGAATCAGGCTGATAGAAACTTTTGGATAATAATATTCACTTAGGCACGTACCCTTCAGTGATAATCCAAATTTATACGTACCTCCCTAAAAAGATTGAGAAGTTTTCAAAACAGACTGTGTTTACGCTGCAGTTGCTTGATCCACCCCTGGTTTGCGCCGGTACTTCCAGAATTAAGCTGGCTTTAAAGTCACCGTAAAACTCTTTAAACCTTCCCCGTGAAGGCAGAAAACAAAGTGAGTGTGCCCTCAGCGGTAAACTATTTGCAGCAGGAGCTTGGAGCACAGGATTACGGCTTGTGGCTGAATGCCATCAAAACAGGGATCCCTCCTGGAGGAGTTTAATGCGGTCTGTTAAGCCCGCGCTTGCCTCGCAGGCGGCCGTACTTACGTGCAAGCGGTCTGTGCCTCTCGGGGCCGTGGGCTCCCACGGCTCGATGCCGCTGCGGTGCTCGGGACACGCTCCTGGCCCCGGCCACCTTCCCGGCGGCTGCTGCCGTCCCACCCCCGGGGCCACGACGTGGCAGCACGGAGGAGGTTTGGCTGCCGGAGAAAGGAGCAGGCAACATCATAACCTCATGCGGCAGCAGCTGCCTGCACAGGCAGAGTGGGCAATTTAAATCCTGCCCGCCGTGTCCACCCGGCACCCTCCGCGTGGTCCACACTGGCTGTCCCACACCGGACACGGCCACCAACACACTGGGAGCATTTAGACAGGGAGATCTATCAACATGTTAATTAGAGTCCGGATGAAAAATAAAGCCCTGCCACTGGTATATAAGAAATGCAGCTCCTGACAAATTGGAAATAGCTGTCTCAGTGTGTGGCACATGGCAATATACAGTATTATTTACAGTTTGCCTATAGAAGCCTACCATTACAGATTACTTTGGTTTTTAGCTGGTTTTCTTGCCAGCAGCTGAGATTTTGCCTATCCCTTACTTTCCAGGGTTTAAGCAATGGGAAGCATTTTCCAAGTTGTGTGCAGCCTCCACAGCCCTGTTATGAGCAGTTTTATCCCAGGGAACACACGCGTGGAAAAAAGCACTGACGCATGTCTGCTATCACACCGCGGTTTGGTGTTCAGAGCATTAATAAAATATTTGCCCTGTGTGTGCCTCAAATTATTCATTTTTCCTTTATGTTTAGTGAGAGGGAATTTTTCTGAAGTTAAATGAAGAAGTTTTCCTTCTGGCTTTAGATGGAGAAATGAACTGTTCATGGAGGAATGAGCTGTTCACATTACGAAAGCCATATAAAATAATACCTGTAATATTAATATCATGCTTTCAAAGGCTCAGTTACAGGAAGAATGGCTGTAGTTTGACATTTAGCTGAAAGTTTACTGAAATAAAGATTTCATATCAACAGTTAAAACTGTTCAGCTAGAATGATGACTGTATGGGAAGGCAACACCCGCTGCATTTTCTTCTCTCTCCATAGACAACACCATTTCCAAACCACTTGGAGGGAAGGAGGTACAAAGCTCTTCACCAAGGAGCAAGCCGAGAGCTGCAGGACCACAGCGTTTCGGTACCTTCTGGTGGTCCCTCGGCAAGGAGGGATGCCAGAGTCACACAGGAGGGATGAGCAGCCCCACAGCTGTTTTGCCATTTCAAATCGACGATCACGACTTTATTTGCAAGAGGCATTTTAAGGAAAATGAAAACCCAGCTGCTCTGTCAGACAGCTACAAACTGACCCAGCTTCTTTTAGCTTTCAGAGTCCCAGAGAATGCTAATTCCGCAGCAACGGCTCCCACACAGGCTGTGTGTGCAAACCCTGCTGCAGCGGCAGCCGTGCAATGCCGTGCAAAGCCCTGTCCTGGCTCCAGGCCAGCAATAAACACCGCTCTTCAAACACGGCTGACCAGCAAGGTCAGTGGTGTTTTCCAGGTTTTCTGTGCGGTTCTGGAAATCTGGATTAATCGGTGTCACCAGAACTGTGCAAGTTGGTCAAAAGAATATAAACTCAGTGCATCTGGCCCATGTTTTTCTCCCTCTGCAATCCACTAAAAACGAGTTTTCTAAGGGCCAGTTGCCATTCAATATGAGAGCCTAAGTTTAGAGAGCCAAAAATAAAAATTATATGCATCTTGTGCTTTTAAGCGCTTTAGGAAAATAAGAGATGCTGCTGTTAATTTGCTTCTTTAATTTCCCCTGGAGACATATTCTGTGAGCTTTAAGCCAAATCCCAGCCGTTTCAGTTCGACGTGAGCTCAGTGTTCCCCTAGTGCAGCATAAATGGGGAGGGGGGATGCTGCACCGTTGCCTAGACCTTACTTTCAGTGCCCCCAGCACCTTCCCTTCCCAAGGGTGTCTATATGATGTGCCGTAGAGGCATCTGCACCCTGGGCAGGGCTGTGCTGAGCCGGAGGCTATGAGCCAGCAGAGAAGGGCAGGAGCCAGGACGGAGGCTGGCATCACTCTGCAAAGTGAAATCCTGCAGAGAAGCTTGTCACACCGCCTTTAGGCAGATCTACGGTTTTGTTCATTAATGTGTTTTTTACACTGTTTAACATCAATATTTAGAAAAGAAAAATCACCTCCCCCTGCCATTTCACCATGCGTCCTCCTGTATACAGCACTGTCCTAGATGGCAGGAGGCTGAGTTACTGAAAGGAGATCCCACAAGCCTTGAGGGCATCAATATTTGGGAAATAATAGCTATTGTGCATTAAACAACTCTCTGTCATGACAGCTCAGGGGACAATTCACAACTCCGTAGATACTTGGCCAACAGTGATGTGGTATAATATTAAAACACAAAGTAAGACGAGTCCATCCAGAAACCTGGCAAGGACCCGAGTAGTTGTCACTGGCCCCTTAGGCAAGGCGAGAGCTGGGAACAGTCAACATCTGCAGATCATTTCCTTCTCTGGAGTACATCTGTGTGGGTTTTGGCTGAAAATATATATTCTGGGAAGGAGGAGAAAGGAGTTAAATGTTACAGTCTTAGTCCAAATGAATCATTATAATTTCTTCTCCCAGAGATGTTGTGAGTGATGCTGGGAGACAGCCCTCACTTGAAGGAGGAAAGGTGCAGGGGAACATGCCCTGCCACACGCTCCTGGCGTGGCCACCAGCCGTGCCTAGCAGCAACGCAAGATTTCCCATAGGTTGTGCTGATCCACAAGCTCCAACAGCCTCACTGGTCCCGTGGCAGAAGTGGGAATAGCAGCACAAAAGTATGCACTGAAGATTTAGAAGTGTGGTGATGACCGGTTAATCAACTGATGCCTTCAGAGATGAAAAGTGCTATCTTAGTTAACAAAAAAGACGGGTACAGGTAGGGCATTGGGACTGGCTGCTGGTTATGTGTGAAGACGGGCGATTACAGGCGTGAAGCTGTGTAATGCTGATTTTATCTTGGAAGGGACAGGAGCGCCGGAATAGCCCATCAGTCATGTGCATGGCTGCAGGGACCCTTGCCTGGGCAAAGGTCCATCCCTTTGGAGCAGGGACCGAAGCCTGGAGTCACAGCTGAGCAAAGCTGACCTTGGGAACAGGCAGGGGATGGCTCCACATGTAAAGTCCCTTCTGGCTTAATAAAACCTGAGAGTCCAAAGTACGTGGGCCAGATCTAGGAAACTGGATTTTCAAGAGGCATCAGGAGTGGGAAAGGCTGGGCAGGAAAGACCTAATTTCTATCCTGTCACCAGACTTCAAGGCATCTGTAGATGGACCAAATATCTGAGCCCAGAGATCCAGGAGTTTATTTGGCTTACCTCTGGATCTGATTTAATCACCTCAGCCAGCCCGATAAAAGCAGAAGCTAGACATTGCTTAATGTCTAAAGAATTATTTCTGCTGTCTTCTAATAAAGCACGCTGATGTAAGCTGGGGTTGATAACAAGATTGCTGTGCTGGGGTAGCAAAACCTCATTTTACAGGACAGCCAAACTGTCAGTGCCAAAGAGCAGACAGGTTATTGCTCATGCTCCTCCAAGGTTGCTTTTATTAAAATGGAAATTTCCAAAGCTTTGCATGCACACACACGCAGCCACGGGTGCAGACATCCCTTCGAGGGGGAGAGGGGCCAGCTGCAAGGCCACAGCCGCCTCCTTCCTCCTGCAGCTCATTAGTTGCAGCCCTTACAAACAGGGGTACCCTTGGGGAACTGCAGCACAGCTGTCTCTGCCCTGGGTGAAGGGGTCCATGTCTTCACAGCCCCCATCCTCACACAGCTTCAGGGTGGGTTTGGCAGGTACGGCAGCCTCAGATGGGTGCAATGCGCTCCCCCACGGCTGCACCCCATGAATTTCCCACAGGATTTGGGGGAGGATTTGCTCTCCCTTCTCAAACCCAGCACAGGCATCATCAACTTAATATTGGGCCTTTCACATTTTGGGCTGCTGCAGCTATTGATGCAAGAGGGGCGCAGCACCCCAGCCGCTCTCCAGCACGGCCAGACTCAAACCACTGCAACTGGTTCATCCCTGCAGGCAGTCTCCACCCTTAGGATAGGATAGGATAGGATAGGATAGGATGGGATGGGATGGGATGGGATAGGATAGGATAGGATAGGATAGGATAGGATAGGATAGGATAGGATAGGATAGGATGGGATGGGACAGGATAGGATAGGATAGGATAGGATAGGGTAGGGTAGGATAGGGTAGGATAGGATAGGATAGGATGGGATGGGATGGGATGGGATGGGATGGGACAGGACAGGACAGGACAGGACAGGGCAGGATAGGATAGGATAGGATAGGATAGGATAGGGTAGGATAGGGTAGGATAGGATAGGATAGGACAGGATGGGATGGGATCGGACGGGACAGGA